>PVKU01008506.1:43264-73063 GCA_004027475.1 Anoura caudifer
GAAGGGAAGGGAAGGGAAGGGAAGGGAAGGGAAGGGAAGGGAAGGGAAGGGAAGGGAAGGGAAGGGAAGGGAAGGGAGGAAGGAAAAGGGGGAGGGAGAGAGGGAAGACTTAAACTTACATCCTTGTTTAGGATGATAACTTTTATTACAGTATTTAGGAAATTTAAATGTGTCAAAAACAATACTAGGTAACCAGATAGAAAGTGATATTTTATCATTTGGATGCATTTTTTGAAAATAAAATGACCAAGCAAATTCAAAATTCCTTCTTCTTCCTGCATCTTCATCTCACAGCTCACTTTAAACCACTATGCTTTTGTTTAGGATTCTAGTTAGAATTTCTAAGCTCTGAGGGAGCAACCCCAACTTCCCCAACAGCAGTTATTAACCAGAAACTGTCCTGGTAGAGATTTCTGTAAAGCGTCCTCTGGAACAAGATTTTATTTATTTATTTTTAGACAGAGGGGAAGGGAGAGATCCAGAGAGGGAGAGAAACACCAGTGTGAGAGAGAAACATCCATAGGTGTCCTCTCCTACTATCAGATGGGACTGAAGCCCAAACCTAGGCACGGGCCGTGACTGGCAATTGAACCAGTGACCTTTTGCTTATGCAGAACAATGCCCAGTCAACTGAGCCACCCAGGTCAGGGCCCTTCCTCATTATTTTTAAAGCAATTTAAAATCAATCATATTTGATAGAAAAAGAACAATCATTTTTTAATAGAGGATTATTAAACATAGAAACAGGATCTCAAAGAGTGCATTGTAAAATAAAATAAAATAAAAACAACAAAAAAACAGAACACAGAGGCAAGAGGCAGAGCCAAGACTTGTGCTATCATTTTACTGTTGTCACTGCAGCCAAGAAGTCTTTACATTGCCCAGATCCATGGATTTGGTTCTTTCCTCTCACATAACACATTATGTTATGGGGTGTTTCTATAACCGTTTTGTAAATGTTGCTCCTTGAAGACAGTTCTGCTGCTCTGTTAACCAGCTTTTTTGGTCTTAGTCCCATGAACCATTTCATGTCACAGGATCATGAACATAAATTTCCATCACACTCAAGATCTCTTAACTGTGCACTAAAAGAAACCCTTCAGGGAGTAAAAATGTGGAAAGCAATACAACAGACAAGAAAACAAAGCCCAGCTGGTTCAGACCAGGCTGCTCAGAACACTGGCTGCGGACAAAGGAGAGAGAACCCAGGCCCCCAGGGTGTCGCCCCCACCCCAACTCTCCCAACTCACGGAGCCTGGCGCATGCGCCTTGTTAGCAGGATGCCGTGGCTCAGTGTAACGGAGTTGAAAGAGCAGGACCAGCTAGTCTTGGGTAAATATTCTGCTCTGCTATTCACTAGCTGTGTGGTTTGGAGCAAGTGGCATAATTTCTCTTAGCCTCAGTTTCCCCGTCTGCAAAATGAAAATCATACCACTTTGTAGAGTCATTGTGAGCACTAAAGAGATATCACATGTATAGCTTCTTACTGTACAGTAGAATCTCAAAAAATAGTATTTGTTATCATATACCATCATAGATCAGATCATCATCCCAAATATGTAAGGGACATCACCATAGCAACAGCACCATCCTCAGACTGATTATGTAGAAAACTAAATTGAAACACCAATTTAGATAATACCCATCCTTCTTTTAGACATTCTTTTAGAATTTGGGCTGTCTTAAAGTGCAACAGTGTGGTTTATCTTGCCTGTGTATTCACCGCTCCCTTCCTTTCTGTTCAGAGAACAAATTAAAATCTGCAAAGGACCACAGGTCTTTAAAAACCACATGGAGTGAATGGAGCCACTAAATGGTTCAGCAGCGAAATGTCTGTCACGGCGCTACAAACTCACAACCACCCAAAATTTCATCACTAGCCTTCACATTCTGAGTTAATCAATCCATCCTAAATCCCCACCTCTGAGGCAGACAAAGAAGCCAAATATAATATTCCCCCACACCCTCCAGTTTGGAACGTTGTTAAAATATTGACGAGTTTCGAAGGCAGTGTGTCAAACAGAGATACGACAGGGCCACCTCTGAAAGCCAAACTTGACAGATGTTCCTCTGGAGGGAAAAAAGGGTCAGAGACAGATACTGACGGTGCACATTTCCTTTCTGAAGCTATATGGAAATATCAAATGCATGATTTCACAGGTGAACTATTCATTTTACCTTTTCCCTCTCCATGAAAGGAAATTTCTGTGATTATAAAAGTCTATCTACAAACTGACCTAACCTGAGGATAGCAAATAATAATAATAATAATAATAATAATAATAATAATAATAATAAAGATACAACAGTGCATTCCACTGTTTCTCCAGGTACACACACTTACACACACAACCCACACATACACACTTAGTTGGCAAAAAAAAAATAGCTTTTTGACAAAAAAAGAAAAATATATTTCCCTGGGAAAATTCTACCTCTGTAAGGATAATGGTTGGGCATTTCTTTCTACCTTGCTATTCCTTAAACACAGCCTGTCAAATGTTTTGCTTCTCTAGTTGCAATTACCACAGGAATGGCACAGAAAAAGCTTTAGACAGCCATGGAATCTGGCTGGATCCACAATAAAAGGAGTCAGATACTCCCCCACTTTCCCAGGAAGGCTTATGACAAGGACCTATATGTATTCTTGTGAGGTTGACATGGCTAAAAGAGAAAACATCTACAAGCAATTGAATCTGCTAGGCTTAGAAACATGTTTGTAATTAACACAAGATGGTCAGTCACTCATATTTGGAGGGGGAGTAGGGAGGAGAGAACAATCACATGACAGAAAACACAAAACAGACTGACAGCATGCTCCCCTTTAAGAGGCGGGGCATTCTGCACCTCTGCTGTGTTCAGGGGTTCAGACAACCTCCACCAGGCACAAATCAAAGGACCACGGAGATGACACAACATCTTCCTGTGGGCTGTAAGGTCACTGAGGTGAGTACCCAGAGTGGTTGGTACCTGGGGGAAATCTGACTAACTGGGCCAAGAAAGTACTATGTCCAGCATCCGGTCCTCAGCTTATCAATCACCAAGTGTTAGTTCAAAACCAACTCACTCACTTCTACCTGGCTGGTGGAGAGCCCCTAAGGGTTCTCACAGCATGCCCCCAACAGCCCATCACTTACCCACAGCCATGCTTAGTCCAGGAGACTTGGGAAGCCCCAGGTTTTCTGGTTAGGACCCATGCCACCCAAGACTGTGCAGGTGTGGTTTTAAGGACAATGAGAATCTCTCTCTTGGGAATAGCTCCCTCCCCCCTTTGTAGCTTACCCATCTTCCCAGGCTAAATGCTTCAGAGAGCCCTATCTTTGAATTGTTCTGTTCAGAAGCTTCCTCTAAAATGCAAGTACATTAAAGCAAAATTTAAAAACACAGGGTCTGTCCAGAAAATTCTATCCATTGTTAATATAATGAGAATGGTTTGCATGACATCAATATAACCTAGCAGCCAAGGAGAGTAAGCTGGAATGTCATTCACATATGCGTGAATGATGATGACTTCACTGTACTAGTCAGTGGGGGCGGTAGACACCATTGAGTAAGCATGTGCACTGTGTGGCCATCACATTCAAAATGACTGAGCAAGTAGAGCAATGAATCTGCATCAGATTTTGCATTAAGCTTGAATATTCCTGTGCAGAAACTATTCAGGTGATTCAGAAGACCACAGCTGTGGGCAACTGGTGATTGACAGCTTCAGCACAACAATGCACCCACTCATGCATCACGTCCCAGGAAAAGTTGGTGAAACATCAAATCACCCAGGTGACTCAGCCACAACAGCCCAGACTGGGTGCCCTGCAACTTCTGGCTTTTCCCAAAACTAAAATCACCTTTAAAGGCAAAGAGATTTCAGGGGGAAGGATGAAGGGTGGGAGGTGGGGGTGCGGGTGGGTGGGATGGGGGAAAGTGGTGGCAAGAAAATGGAGACAACTGTACTTGAACAACAATTTTTAAAAAAGAAGGAAGGAAGGAAGGAAGGAAGGAAGGAAGGAAGGAAGGAAGGAAGGAAGGAAGGAAAGAAAGAAAGAAAGAAAGAAAGAAAGAAAGAAAGAAAGAAAGAAAGAAAGAAAGAAATAGAAAGAAAAGTAAAGAGATTTCAGACCATTGATGAGGTTCAGGAAAATATGACACGACAGCTGATGGTGACTGGGAGAACTGTGTGAGGTCCAAGGCACCTACTTTGGAGGGGACTGAGGCATCACTGTCCCATATACAGTTTTTCTTGTATCTTGCATCTTCTTCAATAAATGTCTCTATTTTTCATATTACAGGGCTGTACACTGTCTGGAAAGACCTCATATATTTTAGCCTATGCCAGCTCTCTGAGGAAATGGGAGGCTGGGGGATAGGGAAGCAGGGAAGCTGCCCAGGGAGAGGCAGCCTAAGTGGGGGACCCAGGAGAGGAGAGAGTCCCGAGGTGCTGAAAGAGAGGATTCAGGTGAAAAGTGACCAAAAGAAATGCAAGCATGAGAATTAGGTCAGACAAGGAAGGCCACAGTTCTTCCCATCTCTTCATTTTAGGGCCTGAGTAAAGTCCAGAAAGACCTGGAATACGTACAGCAAGCTCTTGAGGAGATTTTTCATTTTCCCATACCTGGTCGCATTTTCAACAGCCCAGGGGCCAAATCTGGTCCACCACCTGTTTTGTATGGGTGAGCTAAAAGTTGTTTTTACTTTTTTGGTATTAGAATTTTTATTTCTTTATTTTTAATTATTTTTTTATTTTTTTATTGTTGTTCAATTACAGTTGTCCCCATTTTTTCCCCATTACTCTCCCCTGCCCCGCCCCACCCCCCACCTCCCACATTCAATCTTCCTCCCTGTTGTCTTTGTCCATGGGCCCTTTATACATGTTCCTTGACGACCCTTCCCCTTATTTCCCCCACTATTCACCTCCCCTTGACCCTCTGGTCACTGTCAGTTTGTTCTTTGTTTCTGTGTCTCTGGTTCTATTTTGCTCCTCTGTTTGTTTTGTTGATTAGGTTCCACTTATAGGTGAGATCATATGGTATTTGTCTTTCACCACCTGGCTTATTTCACTTAGTGTAATACTCTCCAGATCTATGTTTTTACATTTTTTAATGGTGGGAGTAAAATCGAAAGAGGAATAATACTTCATGGCATATAAAAATTATACAAAATTTAAATTTCACTACTTATAAAGTTTTATTGGAATACTTATTTGTTTACATATTGTCTATGGCTGCTCTCTGAGGCTTTCGGACCCCTGATACAGATAGTGATTAAAAGCATGTGCTCTGTAGCCAGTGGTCTGGGTGGACACAAGGGCACTTACTAGTTTCTTAGGCAAGTCACTTAATTCCCTTGTCTGTAGAATGGGGACAAATCTTGTAGACTGCGGGTAAGAACTAAACTAAAGGCCTTGCACAGGGTCTGGTCATAGTAAGCATTCAATAAATGTTAGCTATTAAGTTTTAATGTGATTAGACACTAGCACATAATATTATTCTTCCACACCTCCCTATCCTCCATTCCAAGCTGGAATACATCTTGCACTTGGACAAGACTCGAGAGTCACCCTCTTCAGGGTGGCTGACACTACCAAAAGATTTCAGAAAAACAATTGCATAGCAAGAGTTGACAATCATTTTGCACCAACCTCCAATCCCTTGAAATTCAACCTTCTCTGTACTTCCCATGACTAGAGTAAAAGCAAATAAATCATATAACCCCCTTAACAGAAAAAGTTAATCAAGGCATAGAAGTGATATGACTCACAAATAATTCTGACAGCATTGCACTGATGCAGGCAACACGAGCTAAAATGAATCACTGCTTAAAGAGCCAAAGCAACCAGCGGGAAGTTGGCTACTCTAGGGCAGAAACTCTTGTGCTTTAATTCCAGAATTTCCAGTTTCTAAAGATACTCATTAGTGTCACTTGAGGTGTGTATCAGGGATTAAGTTAGAGAATAAACATTGGAAGGAGCAAACTCAGAGCACCTTGAGGGTGAAAAGGACATGGAAGAATTGTTAAGGGGTGAGATTAAAGAGGGGCAGCTCCTAACACAGGCAGCTGCACTGTTGTGCCCTCAGCCAGAGGCTGACCCTCTGGGAGCCACCAAGCCGCAACATGAGCAGCAAACGCAGGCTCATGGCCCTTCCTGTCCATAGTTCTAACCTGTGGGTTAAAACAAGCGAGCAAGAGACAGAATTCTAAGCACCTGGTCCGGCAACAAAATAATAACAGCTCCCATTTCAGGAATTTTTACCATGAATGTGCCCAGCAGTCTGCTGAGTGTGTTGTATGCATTTTCATATTTAAACCACCCAATCCAACCAGGTGGGCCTCCATTTTACAGATGAGAACACTGAGGATTAGGAAAATCAAACAACTTTCTAGAAGTCCCACCATTAGTAAGCAGCAGAACTGGAATTTTTTTTTTTATCTAAACTTTTTGACTTAGCAACACATGCACATGTAACTAAATTCAAAAGATGTACAGGGAAAACTTAGCAAGTCTCCTTTCTTCTGTCTCTCCATGGAGGAGGTTGCTACTGCTAGTTTCTTTGGGATTTGTCTAAAGAAATTTCATGCATTAACAAGTGTGTGCATGCATTCTTTCACTCGCAAGTGGCAGCAAAATAAACACACTAACAGGCCTATAGCTTGTTCCTCCCCCAACCCTTAATACTATTTTTAGAGTTCTATGTCAGTCAATGTGAAGTGGAGACTTGACCCGTACCACCCAGCACCCAATCTGCGCTAATGACCACCTTGCCACATCACCACTGGGCACCGGTGAGGAGGAAAGCAGAAGGTCTGGGTGCCAACCTCAGAGTCTGCCTTGTAGGGGTAATTCTCTTCGAGCATTTGCTGTTTGTGGGGCATGGTGTTAAATCCAAAGAGGGCCAGGCCTAGTCCTGCCCGCCGTTCACTTGGAGATACGATGCACCTACTTACTATCAATCATGCCGGCAGGGTATTACCCAGCAAAGACCAAAAGCGTCAGTGGGACTCTGGGGGAGAAGTCTTGGAAGGTGACAACCACTCAGAAAGAAAAGGAGGAAGCCCAGATGGGATTGAAAGGAAGAGAGGGTCAGCCCCTAATTCAGGATGGCTGGTCATCCTGTCCTCAAGCTGAGCTTCTAGGAGTCACACTGCAACAGAAGTGGCAAATGAAGGCTGACAGCTACTACTTTCCATGCTTCTAGAGAGCAAGGGATGGAATTCTAAGTACTGGAAAGGGAATGACTGAGGACAGTGGAGGCCAAGGCTGAGAGGTGGTTTGGAGGCCCCTGGGGAAGGTGCAGCTAGGGCAAGTGGACCAGGTTTTCAGCCACGGTGCGACCGCATGTTATTGGCTGTGGGATGTACTGCAAGAACTTTGCCATTAATAGTGGAAAATCGTCAACTTTGCATCCACTTTGAAGACGCTACGGTGGCTCCCGACTGCAGCAATTTTCAGAGGGTTTATGCCCTGCCCAGCCCCCAGAACAGGGGCAGAGGGTAGAAATCATTTGACAAGCTTTTCAAATCTTCCCAAGGCAGAGAACCCCCACCTTGCCCCAAATATTCTGAAGGTGCTTTGGGAGGGGAGTGGCATACTTTTAAAATAATTCCCAGAAGGCCCCACATAGCAACAGTGATCCTGAGAAAGAAGAACAAAGTTGGAGGAATCATGCTATCTAATATCAAACTGTACTATAAGGCCATAGTAATCAAAATACCATGGTACTGGCATAAAAACAGACACATAGATCAATGCAACAGAACAGATCCCAGAAATAAACCCACACCTTTATCATCAATTAATATTTGACAGAGGAAGCAAGCATGTCTAATGGGCTAAAGATAGTTTATTCAATAAATGCTGTTGGGAAAATTGGACAAATACGTGCACAAAAAATGAAACTAGAGCACCTTCTTACACCACACACAAGAATAAAGTCAAAATGGATCAAAGACTTAAATGTTAGACCCAAAACCATAAATTCCTAGAAGAAAACATAGGCGCCAAAATCTCAGACATTGCTCATAGCTGTATTTTATCAGATATATCTTCCTAGGCAAGGGAAACAGAAGAAAAAAATAAACAAATGGGACTACATCAAACTAAAAAGGTTTTACACAGTAACAACAAAATAAAAAGACAACCCACAGAATGGGAGAACATATTCACTGATACATCTGATAAGGGATTAATACCCAAAATTTATAAAGAACTTATACACATGTCTCTTCCTCTCCCATAACATTTGGGGAACAAGATCAAATTTCCTCTACTCACCTTAAATTATAAAAGGGTAGTGACATTAATGAGGTCAGGGAGTTCCTCAGAGGCCCTTCTTAAATAGTAGCAGGGAAAATGACTGACAGGCACAGAGCAAGCTAGCGTAGTGGAGTGTCAGATGAGGACAAGGAAATCACACGTCCCAGCCTCGTTTTACAGTAGAGGAACCAAATGTCAGCTACGGTGAAGTATTTGCTCAAGGATGGAATCAAGACTTGAATTCAAAGGCTCTTTGATGAATATATTTGATGATACTGTTTATTCCAGATATGGCCACATATGTAAAAAGAAACAAAGCTAAAACCAGCATCCACAGTAGAGTTTGTACCTGGAACGTGGTAGGCACTCAGTGAATGTTTGTCAAATGGATTAACGTCCAGTTTAAAGGATACATAATGTTGGGTCAGATGGCTGTGAAGGGCCCACGTCTAGTGCTTGAGGGCTTCTCTATGAAACGTGGCTGATAATCAATCTATATTGATCCCTTGTAATAACAGCTAACACTCAGTGGATACTTTCTAGGTGCTAGGCACTTGCTTTACATACATAACTTAATCTTTACAACAATCCTATGAAGCAGGAACTGTCATTAGCACCATTTTACAAAGGAGGAAGCTGAGACACAAAGAGGTAACATAACACTGGCCCTTACTTCACAGAACTTACTAGAAAAATTCAAGAGCAAGTAAATTCTAACTGATGGCTGTGGGATGGGATTTCTTAGTGTGAAAGGAATTTAGAATTGTTAGAGCACTAGGCATTAGCTCCACAGGAAAAGTCAGTCTAGGCTATAGAACTGGAGGTGGGATTGAGCTGCATCTTAAAACATAGGCAAGGCTGAGAGATGGGAGAGGGAGGCATGAGGGATAAAGAAAGCAGCATAAACAGAGGCATGGGGGCCAGAGTAAAGAAGATACGCCCAGGAGCCTTCCTGCCTGGAATGGAGACTGTGCCTCCAGAACTGGTGAAAAGTACATTTGGACAATAAGAGGTGGAGTCAGAGTAGTTAGGACTTAGACCCAGGTGGGGGAGTCTGGCTGATTATTTAAGAAGTCTATCCAGTTTCTTGACTAGGAAATAGCCCAACAAGGGCATTAGCATAAAGGGCATTAGTTTAGCAGCAGGCTATAAGAAAAAAAAGGAGAGAGCAGCAGCTTGGAGGCCCAGGGACCTGCATTCATCCAGGCCTAGAGGCAGTAGAATGGAGAAAAGAAGGCACATCTGTGAGCCAATACTTATTTAAGAATGGGTAGCCCTGCTGAGTCCTCCTGCAGGCCAGGTCTGTGAGCTCATCCTGCTGCTGCATCGTCACAGCAACTCTGGGAGGGAGTGTTATTGTCCCCATTCCAAAGAAGAGAGAACCAAGGCCCTGACTCCAGAGACTGTGCTCGTGGTGAAATGAACAGACTCTGGCAACAAATCATTGGCCTGAACATCTTATCAGGAATGGCTCCTTTGACTAAATTCAAAACCACCAGCGAGGCATCTGGAGTTGATGAATTCTGTTTGGGGTTCATTGAGTCTGATCTAACAGTGCATTTGTGCAGGGAGTTGAAAATACCAGATGAAGAACAGAGCTCATCTCTGAGCTTGGATGCAAACTTAAAGATGGAGGCTGTGGCTAGCAGGGTCCTGGGAGCCCTCTTAGAGCATGCTTGACCTTTGCATCCAAAAGTGCATCCTGTAGCTCTGGCTGGTGTGGTTCAGTGGATAGTGCTGGCCTACTTGAACCAAAGGGTCATGAGTTAGATTCCTAGCAAGGGCATATGCCTGGGTTGCAAGCCAGGTTCCCCGATAGGGGGCATGCAAGAAACAACTGGATGTTGATGTTTTTCTCTCCTTCCTCTCTCTCTAAAAATAAAAATTAAAAATTAAAAGTCTCATTTAACCCATATAACAGTCCTAGAAGTAGATAATGCTTATTCCTTTTGCAAGGTAACATACTGAGAGTCAAGAAGTGAGCCTGTGGAGAAGCTGGGTTAGACCCCAGTCAAACACCTCCTATTCACAAGCTGCACATGTGAGGATGTCTGCTGGTGAGACTAGGAATAAGCCACCCTTCCCACAGAACTGCTCCCTTTGGGGCCTTTCACTGCAGGCTGCAGATTCAAAGGAATCAGAAAACAGAGTGGAAGCCTGCCTTTTGTGAAAGAATTCTGGCTTTCTGATCCAGGTGTAGCCCAAAGAAAGCCTTACCAAAGCATCAGAGCTCAGTAACCTCTATGTGTAGGTTTTCTTCCCTTTCACTGAACATTTTTATTCCATGATTACACAACCACCCTTTTTATAAGGAGACTTCCTAAACTGTGACAGGTTTGTCTCGGTATTGCAAATATTACAACTTCAGGGGCCTTTGGAGCATCTAGAAAAGTAAGTCTGCCGACCAACCAGCAGATGTCTCTGTTTTTTCCTAAATGAATTGTGCTCCCCCGGTGCTCAGCCACTACATTCCAGATCCGATTAAAGAAAACCCTTTCTCAGTTTGTCCCCTGAGATCCCCAAATGCTTTCCTCTAAAAGCAAAGAATCCCCTTCCTCCTTAATTTTTAAGTGGAAAAATATAATGAGATAGTTTCCATATCTACTAAAAAATCATCATTCAAGTGTCGTATACCTGTTTCTAGTAAGTCTTATAAAACAAAGTCTCTTCTAAAGAATATACTACTCTCAACTTTAGTCCTTACTAGAAATCCTACTCATTGGCAGATTTTGCTAAATTGGCAGAAGTAGCCCAAGGGTAAAAGTTTAAATTCTGGGCATTCAAAGCTTCTGAATGAATGACCTTTTGTTAATAATAAGCCCATCTTGAGTAGAGACAGAACGCTCTCTTTTGGGAGTCGCTGTGATGGAAGAGATGCTGGAGAAGAGTTTAACCCAAACACACAGACGGTGGAAGGGTGGTTACTAGAAGGGAAGGGAGGAGGAAGAGGAGGCAGAGGATAAAGGGGTCAAATCTGTGGGGACAGAGGGAGAGTAGGCTTTGGGTGGTGAGCACACAATGCAATAGACAGATGATGAATTATAGAGCTGTACACTTGCAACTTATACAATGTTATTAATCAATGTCATTCCAATAACCTTAATTTTTAAAACTGAATTAGCTAAAAAAGCATTTTAAAAAGAGTATAACTTATGATAGAAGTAATTTTACATTTACAGTGTTCCCAAGGTACAATCCAAAGGTTCTATTACTCTTTCTTCCTGCTATGCCTTTTCCCCTCAAGAAATCAGAATTTTAAAATTAAATTAAAAAAATCATACTTACTACCTGCTGATATTTTTGTCCTGAAATAAACGGGGGCCCCTCCTTCAATAAATCCATGGGGGCCTTGAGAAATGGCTTCCCCAGGACAAAATCAGCCAGTCCTGCGGGAACTCTCTCCAGTAAGCGTGCCCCTCATGAGACAGAGAAACCCTCTCACCCAGGACCCCTGAAGGTCAAGGGCCAAGAACTCAAAACCCAGGCAGACCATTCAGATCAAGACTCAGGTTTCTATAGTGACACAGTTGTGCATCCTGTCCACTAAGCCAAACTCACCGACCCCTCTTTCACCGCTGAAAAACACACATGCACATACAAAGAAGCCCATTGGGAATAGATTGGCCCTCATGGAAATAAAGCCCCAAGAACTTCCAATAATTATTCAGAAGATCTCAGAATTCCACTTAAAATTCTGATCCAGTTCAACGAGTCAACTGAAATTGAAAAGCACATTTTAAGATGAAAGGCCCATCAGGAGTCTCAGCCCAGACACAGCCCTGGTCTTTTTCCAGCAGAATCTTGGCCTGAGCCTCCCATGACTTACCTCTCCTGTGTGTGGAAGAGAGAGTCACTCTTGCACGCGGCATTGATCCAATTATCCTATGCTAAGCATGTGTAGCTTTCACTTTTTCACTGTGCCCCATTTTCCTTTGTATTCAAGGTTAACGCTGCATACCCCTGTCCTAGCTCAGACTGTACTAATGAATGGCCAGAATTTACTGCCATGCTGGATGACAGGCCAGCCGTGCTCTAGGTACCTCCTTTCGTGGAAATAACAATGAGAATGTGTCAATCAGCTGGTATTATGCCACCAATGGCATCTTACTATCACCTCCCCTTTTTTATTTTTAGCTGCGATGTGACAGGTGAATACCACCCATCTATTTTGAATGCTGTTCCCCTTATTGAAGATTTTAGGGGAATTTAGAGCTGGTAAAATAAAAGTGTTAGCAATTGAAAGAGCCACAGCGCATGTCGCAGAGCTGGTCACAATGTTAGGACAGGCCTAAAATGACTTGGCATGGCAGACCCCCCTTGTTCTACTGTTAGGGAGAGGGGAAGGCGACTGGGGGAGGGCCGTTGGGGGAGGATGGAAGGCCTCCTAGCTCTGTAGCTGTTGTATAAAAGGAACACGCTTCTCCATGGAAAACTCGGCTTGTAGCCAAAGGGAAAACCTAGCAGGCAGTTGGAAACCTAGCAGGCAGAAGCCTGGGGGAAGGATGAGAAGTCTAGTCCAGGGGCCAGTGAGACCTCCTGAGAGCCACCACCTACAGCCATGTGACCTTCGACAAGCCACTAAAACCCTTAGACTTCTGTATTTTCATCTCAAAAATGGGAATAACAAAAGCCATTTTGCAGGTACAATGGGGACACTTTTCTGCAAATAGTGCATGGATACTTTCTTAGTAAATGTTTTAATGAAGTATAACATATTTATAGAAAAGTAGCACAAACTATAAACTCAGTGAGTTTTCACAAAGCAAACACACCAGATCAAGAAACAACATAACCAACAGCTTACTTACTTCTGAGAATAACCACTATCTTAGCGTTTAACACCATGGACTAGCTTTGCCTGATTGTGCACTTACTTTTTTTAAGTATATTGTATTGATTCTGCTATTACAGTTGTCCCAATTTTTCCCTCTTTACCCCCCCTCCACCCAGTACCCTCCTTCCCTCCAGCAAATCTCCACCCTTAGTTCATGTCCATGGGCCATGCATTTAAGTTCTTTGGCTTCTCCATTTCCTATACTGTTCTTAACACCCCCCTGTCTATTTGTACCTACAAATTATGCCTTTTAACCCCTGTATCTTTTCCCCCATTGTCCCTCTTACCCCTCCAAGCCGATAACCTTCCAAATGATCACCATGTCTATGAATCTGTTCCTGTTCTAGTTGTTTGCTGAGTTTCTTTTTGTTTTTGTTTTTTAGATTCAGTTGTTGATAGTTGTGAGTTTGTTGTCATTTTACTGTTCATAGTTTTAATCTTCTTCTTTTTCTTAAGTCCCTTTAACATTTCATGTAATAAAGACTTCGCGATGATGGACTCCTTTAGCTTTACCTTGTCTGGGAAGCACTTTTTCTGCCCTTCCACTCTAAATGATGCTTTGCTGGACAGAGTAATCTTGGATGTAAGTCCTTGCTTTTCTTCACTTTGATTACCTCTTGCCAGTCCCTTCTTGCCTGCAAAGTTTCTTTTGAGAAATCAGCTCACAGTCTTATGGGAACTCCTTGGTAGATAACTATCTCCTTTTCTCTTAATGCCTTTAAGATTCCCTTTATCTTTAGCCTTTGGCATTTTAATTATAACGTGTCTTGGTGTGATCCTCTTTGGGTTCAACTTGTTTGGGACTCTGTGTGCCTCCAGGTCTTGTGTGTCTATTTCCTTCCCCAAATTAGGGTAGTTTTCCTTCATTATTTTTTCAAATAAGTTTTCAACTTCTTGCTCTTCCTCTTCTCCTTCTGGCATCTCTATGATTCAGGAGTTAGCACTTTTGGAGATGTCCCAGAGTCTTCTTATACTCTCCTTTCTTAAAATTCTTGTTTCTTCATTCTATTCTAGTTGAATGTTTATTGCTTCCTTATGTTCCAAATTGGTGATTTGAATCGGGGCTTCCTACCCTTCACTGTTGGTTCCCAGTGGATTTTTCTTTATTTCACTTAGTGTAACCTTCATTTCTTCCCTTATGTTTTTGCCACACTCAATGAGTTCTTTGAGCATCCTTATCACCAGCGTTTTGAACTCTGCATCTGATAGGTTGGTTATCTCTGTTTCACTTAGTTCTTTTTCTGGGGTTTTGTTCTCTTCTTTCATTTTGGGCCATATTTCTTTGTCTAACCAACTTGGCAGCCTCCCTGTGATTGTTTCTGTGTATTAGGTAGAGCTGCTTTGACTCCGTCTTAGTACACCTGTTATGTTGTAAGGGGCAGAGCCTTAGGTATTTGCCAGGGTGGGGCAACCAGCTTCACCACTTTGTTGGGGGGGAGGGTTGGAGAGGGGACAATGGCACTGCCTGGGGTCACTTCACCCACTTCCCATACATGACTAGACCCCTTCTAGCTGCTGCCCTGCTGCTGAATCCCAGAGTGGGTGGGTTTGCATACATTCTAGGACCATGCGGGCCCTTTAAATGGACTCTCCTGGGAGACCAGAAGTTTCTTCCACTGCCCCTACCTCCACTGGTTTTTACAACCAACAGTTGTGAGGTTTTACCTCCCAGGTGCTGGAACCCTGGGCTGTGCAGTCTGGCCTGGGGCTAGGATCTCTTGCTCCCAAGGGGTCCCTCCCAACTTTCATCCACCACACGTGAATGTCAGGCCGTCCATTCTGCTGCTGCCGCTGCCGCTGCCGCTGCCACTACCCTGCCTCTTGGTGCTACACCACCTCCTCCCGCCCCAGCTCCCCAGCTCACCCTTCCTACCCATCTGGATGAATGTGGCTTCTTTAAATCCTCGGTTGTCGGATTTCCATGCAGCTCAATTTTCTGGTAGTTCTGGGTATTTTTTGTTTTGAGATCAGTTGTGATTCTTCTTGTGGTTGTGTGAGGAGGCGAAGTGTGTCTGCCTACGCCTCCATCTTAACCGTGAGTCTGACTATGAACCTCTAAATGAAATCTACAGGATGTACTCCTCTTTTCCACTCAGTGTGATATTTCTCTGAGAAATATTCATGTCGTGACAAGCAGTAGCTTGTTCCTCCTCACTTTGTATAATATTTCATTGTGTAAATATATCACAGTGTTTTTTAAATCCAGCTAAATCATAGTCCTTTGCAGACTACTTCCTCCAAGGCCAAGCCAGGTGGCTTTTTTTTTTTTTTAATAACAGCTTTATGAAGAAGTAATTCACATACCACACAATTCATCTATCTAATGAGTACAATTCAATGGCTTTGGGTATATTCACAGAGTTGTACAATAATTACTACAATCTTAGAACATTTGCAACACCCCCCAAAAAGAAACACGTACCCTGTAGCTGTCACTGACTACCCCCCACCCCCCGCCATCCACCCTCAGCCCTCAGCAACTGCCAGTCTACCTTCTCTCTATAGATTTGCTTTTTCTGGACATTTCACTGTTGAATTATACTGTGGAAAACATGGCAGGAAATGCCTAGAACACAAGACAGTAAGCAGCTTTGAATTTAAAATTTGTCTTATTTTTATGTTCATGAATAAGACAATGTTCATGAAAGTCAGATATGGTTAAGAGATGAAAATTTCTAAACTCCTTTAGCTCCCACTTAATAGATCAAGGAAGATGAAGGGGGAAAGGAGTGACGGAGGAGGGAAGACAAGCAGTCAGTTGCGTGCCCCCAAATCCCCCTTCTCTGGGCTCAGATTCCAAACGGGAGAGGTGACCCTGTGAAAGGGGCATTGAGAGGAAGGCAGCATGACATCCTCCCCACTCCCTGTTAATGGACGATCTCTGCAGGCCACTGTCCCCGTGTACATGTGCACAACAAAATAAACATACAGTGCAGCATGGTTAGCCCGACACTCACTTCCCCCCAGCTGCCTGTTACCCTGTAGCTTAGACAGTACCCAGAAGTTCCCAGATGTCCCCAAGGGGGTGACACAGAAGGGAGTTGAGGGTCTGGCTAAGGAGCTGGCATACGTGTCACCACAGCAGGGGTGAGGAGGCTCTGTAGCTGTGGATCAGTGGACCGACACTAGGACTGTCACAGCCAAAATTTCAGGAGGATCCACAGTACTCCCCAAAAGAGGTAAGGTTTGCTCAGCAGAGAAAGGCGCCATGCCCTGAAAGAAGTGAGGTTTAAACATTGGGAACTGGCAGAATGGGGAATGGAGATGGACCAACCACAGCTTACTGAATATCAACCAGCTCGCATCCAAGGTTCAACACCAGGCTGCGGCCATGAGGTTTCATGGGCCATGTGTCCCCCACAGAGATGACATTTTGGAGGTTTCTTGGGGTAAAGTGGAACTCAGAAAGTCTGACCATTTTATCCAACAGATATGAAGATTTATCCAAAAAAGATGGTTTCATTTAATGAATCAGACTAAGTTTGGACTTAAATATAGAAGATTTTGTATACTTAGTGGAATGGAAATAAAGAAGATCAGATCAGTTATAAAGAAAGATACTACCTTTCCTTGCATATATGAGTATCTTGGTGTGAGTGGATTTGCAACCCTGATATAAAACATGTTTTAGGAATTCAAGTGTTGAAAACGCCGGACACACAGGTACTCATTAAAAGTAGGTAATACTATTAGTATTATTATTTCACCAGCCTTATCATTGTTACCACTATAATAATTCACATAGTGCAAAGCAATTCTGTTCTTCTGGGCACATTAGGAAAGTATCTCCCAACATATTTTTCAAGAGTCTGCATTTGTTCCCCTTCAAGAATCAATTCGTAACAGCTGTAGGAACCCTACAAGCTCCCCTAGGCCCTACCTTCACCCAGGACCCCTCCCTCTTCCTGTCTTCTTCCATCCCTTTGTCTAACGCCTCAGCCCAAAGCATCTGGGCTACTTCTTTTTTGGGGAAAGTGGTCTTCACTCAATTAAAGAAAGAAACCATAGGGCCTCCAAGAAAGGGGAACTAGGTAGAGGGGTGTGGGTATGTGTGTGCGATTACCAAGGCTTCCCAAACATCAGCAGAAAAAACAAAATGATGGTTACTTATGAGCATTGATAGTAGCAGAAACCCCAAAAATAATGATTGGCAGTTAAATTGAGCTTAATACATATTTGCTTAAGTAAATCATTGCATACATAATCTCAATGATTAGAACTTCCTTCCCATTTCTGTCAAGGAGCATCATGAATTTGTAATCAAACTCCTCTTTTTCCTGAACTTTGAAGTCACCAAATATTTATTCCCCAACCTACCTCACCCCCAACTCTTGCTGAGATGCAATACTGTTTGCCTTGGCAGATTCAAATTTTCTCTCTTGCTTATAATGCGCTTAAAGACACTTAAACATCCTGTGCCCAGGGTTGCCATATGCTCAGGATTGTCCACTACAACCCCAGTGTTGACTCTCCTCCATCATTTCTGTAAATTCACTCATATTTTTTCACACAATTGAACCTCAATTTTTGGTTCTGAAAATAGGGCCCACATTTCTTTCTATGACCATTCCCAGAGAGGCCAGAGCAATCTTCCCATGTCCCACAAAGAAAGAGAAGGGGAATGTTCAAGGGCTGATTTCTGGAATCTCATCCCATCCCCCTTCTGTCCCCTAGGGTGGCAGTTTAAAGGCCCACTTTGTGAACACGGCTGGTCAGAAAATCAAACCAAGAAACCAGAGCATTTAATTTACTGAGCTGTGACCCTGGAGTAGAATGAGTTACTTGGTGCTTTCGGTTGCAGACAGAGCCAGGCTCAGCAGGCTGGCATCACCTCTCACTGCTGGCACCTCTGTAAGCAATGAAATCTTGCTCTGCCTCACTTTTCTTCTCCATCAAATGGTGCTAACAAGGGTGTCATGAGACATAATTGCTGTTTATTGAGAGCCTCAGCATCTTAGATGAAAGGTGTCAGAGCTGGGTAAAGCGTGTCCAAGACGAGTTAACGCTTTGATCAGTGGAGCCCAAGGAAGACTCATATAACGCGTGTCACCTGAGAATTATCCTGCTTGCTGGGAAAAGCAAGGTTTCACTCTACAGAGGACTTGTGGGGATTTTTTGTTCTCACAGTCCTTGGATTTCACTTCAGGTCTGAGGTTAGAGGAAGTTCTCAAACACAGGAGAAAATCCAACTCATTAGAACCACAGGGCATTCAAAGCTTGCCTTCCACATAGCCATGCACAGAGTAAGTGCCCAGTAAGAAAGGTATTCATTACATGGCCCAATAAATTACTTTATCTGCTCAGGTCTGCCTTAATGTCCACAAAACAGGTCCCAAGAACTAGGTTGGCATGACAATTTGAAACCACAAAAAGATGAAGAATCCTATGAAATTACATGGCATGATCATTTTGAGTTCTAGAAAATGTTCACACCCCATTAAGAATAATTTAGAGAGCCACACCCTTACACCCTTGTGCTGAAGACTGAGCATGCAGACAACAGCAAAATGATATCCGGTTCAAATCACTTGTATTTTTTGGGTGGAGAGAGACTCTAAGGTAATCTGACAGATTTTTAAACAGTAACATCAAAACTTTCCCGTTCTCATGAGTACAAACCTGAGGAGGCTACCCTCATATTCCAACAATGACACCATCACTCGAAGCATTTAAAAACTCCTTTTTAGAACCTTTATACAGAGCCCGAGGCCTGTTCTTTTTAATATCTGTTACAGTGGCAAATCTTCACATTTGGAGGGTAAATCTGATTCATTTCAATAGCTAAAAACACATTAGGAACAGATGGGTAATTGAGTATTCTAGGTTACAAACCAAAAAGAGAATGTGATGATGATGTGATGAGAATGAATTTTCTTATATAGCTGACAGGCTGGCTCTGGAAGCAAAACCAAAGGAACAGTTCCAGAAATGATTTTTGACAGTTGATTTGGTAACTCCACTCTCTCCCTGAAAAGGAACAAAACCAGCACGAAGAACACACCACAAGTGTCATTATACTGCCCGCCTGTGTGTTAGGATTTATCATTTACCACCTGCTTCCGCAGGACAGATGCTCCTCTGCCCTTCACAACTGCCCCTGTCCTGAGTCTGATGAAGGACCCATGATAATATGGTACACCCTCAAAAGACAGCAGCTATAAAATACAATATTGAGACCATTTTTTGTAGTGTTCTACAATTAATAAAATATATTTTTAAATATTCAATATTGAAAATGTATCAAAAAATGTATCAAAAGTCCTCAATTTTGGTAAGTCTCCCTAGCAGTTAAGGAAGTCTCCCCAAATCCACAAGGGCCTCAAGATAAAGTATATGATTTAGAGGTGAAGGTGCCACCTCAGGATCAGGAACAGGGAAATGAACTTCCCGCAAGGTGACTGATGTGAGTGAAACTTCCTCATCCTGTGTAAAGGCTGCTAAACCAACAGAACGCAAGTGGAAAATAGGAAGTTGAGGACCACAAGAAATGTAAAATCCTAATTCCAAATTAAGTATCTTTGTTATCATCCCTGGAGTCATCATTCCTTCACATTTCTTACCTCCAATTGTCCCCTCCGGAAACAATCATTGCATCAGAATACAGTTGTCCCTGCTTATCCAATTTCACTTTCCTCAGTTTCAATTACCTGCGGTCAACAGTGGTATGAAAATATTTAATGGAAAAATTCCAGGAATAAACAATTATTGTTTTAAATTTCCGACCATTCTGAGCATCATGGCGAAATCCCACGATATCCTGCACCTTCCCAACTGGAACCTGCATGAATTATCCCTTCCTCCAGCCTCTCCACACGGTAGATGGTCCCCCATAAGGCACTTAGTAGCCCTCTCGGTTATCAGATGGACCACGTTGGCAATATAGTACTTGTGTTCAAGTAAGCCTTATTTTATTTAGTAATGACCCAAAGAGCAAGAGTAGGGATGCTGGCGATTCGGAAATGCCAAGAGAAGCTGAAAAGTAATTCCTTTAACTGAAAAGTGTATGTATGTATAGGGTCGTGATGACGTTTCAGTCAACCACGAACAACAGATAGTAAAGTGTTCCCATAAGATAATAATGAAGCCCAAAATTCCCTGTCACCTAGTGATGTCACAGCCATTTTAAGTTGTAGTACAATGCAACCTGCATTCGTGGTGACGCTGGTGTAAAGAAACCCACGGCACTGCCAGTCTCTAAAAGTGTAGCGCAGCCCATTAGGCACAGTACATGATGCTCGATGGTGATAGTACATGACTAGGCACTGGCTTATGGATTATAAACTATACGTTTCATTATTAGTTTAGAATGTATTCTTTCCACTTATCAAAAAAAGTTTCCTATAAAACAGTATGTCACGTTACGCCAGCAGCAGCCTCCTACATCTCATATGTACTGTGACTCTTTTATTTTTTTGAAGATTTTATTTAGTTTTAGAGAGAGGAGAAGGGAGACAGACAGAGAGGGAGAGAAACACTGATCAGTTGCCTCTCACATACCCCCAGCCAGGGACCTGACCTGCAACCCAGGCATGTGCCCTGACTGGGAATTGAACCGGCAACCTTTCGGAAACTGGCACTCAATCCACTGAGCCACACCAGCCAGGGCTACTGAGACTCTTACTTGCATCATTTTTCTTGTGTTTGATTTAATCTCATGTTGTTTTATGAAGTTAGTGTGGCCTAAGTGTACGGTGTTTATAAAGTCCACAGCAGTGTATAGGGATGTCCCAGGCCTTCACATCCACTCACCACTCACTCACTGACTCACCCAGAGCAACTCCCTGTCCTGCAGGCTCCATTCATGGTACATTCCCTACACAGGTGCACCATTTTTAATTTTTATACCGTATTTTTACAGTACCTTTTCTATGTTTAGGTATGTCTAGATCAATGATTTTCAACTGTGGTGTTGCAAGAATTTTTAAAACATCCAATACCTGATTCTTTAGTTGGGGGCACTGACCTCTTTTCCCTGAGATTGTCAAATAAAAAAATGACAAGAGCCTGCACAGCAAAAGCTGTCTGGTGTGAATGAATCAAACTGATACCTGTTTTTGGCCAGACTGGCAAAAAATACATTTTTTGGTGTGCCGCAGAGTTTTAGTAATGAAATTATGTGTGCCATGAGATGAAAAAGGTTGAAGGTCGCTAATCTAGACAAACAAATGCCATTGTGGGTGGTCGTCTCAGCCAGTGGAAAACTGACCTCCTGAATACCATTGCCCTTCAGCTGGAGAAAACCCAGAGAGCCCGGTAAATGCCACAACGACCTAGGCAGCAGCGTCTGCAGACCCAGTGTGATACTGACGTGAGATGCTAGTTTCAGGAGAAATCTGGTTCAGCTGCTGGAGAGATGAGCACGGTAGCAGGAAGAGCAGGGGAGAGAGAGCAGAAAACAGATATATCCTAGAATTAAGAACAGGTACACACTAACTACACATCAGCAATGACTTCTAGGAGCATGAAATAGGACAGGTACTGCCTGCAGATTGCTAAGAAAAAAAAAGAAGAAGAAGAATACTTTTTATGGATTATCACCTTACAATAGCAGGATCTAGAAAGGTTAGCAATTTTTACATCAGGAATCACAATTAGGGAACCCTTTTGTTTTCCATATTCCCCCCAAAAAGTGTTGTGTAGGAATTGTCAAATAATCAGGGCTTCAAGTAAAACTGTCAGCATCCTGAAAGAAACATGTCATTCCCTTTTAAATCACATTTCTTTGCTTGGGAATTCTGGCGTTAGTTTAAAAAGATGGAATTAGAGAAATCCCAGTCTTTAGAAGATTAGGAATGATATTTCTTTTCCAAAATATGAGAACGGGTCAGAAATAAAAACGTGACATTTTATACTGAAGCCAAAACATAAGGCTACAGCAGGAGCCCAGGCAGCCGGGGCGTGGAACAGGCTCATCCCCCAAATGGGGGGGGCCACATCGCACTTCCCACACAGGTGGCAGAAGTCTATCCAAGTAAGAGAAAGAACGTAGTACAGTGTGCTATCAGGGGTTAGGGGTGTCCAGGCTCACGGGGAGAGACATGGAGTGTAGACCAAGTGGAGATGCACAGCTTCAGGGAAGCAGGCAGATGGGCCTCGTTCCCTGGGGGAAAACAAGGTGCTCAGAACCCCAGGAAGAGCTGGGCAGCCAGATCTCAGGAAGGGTGGACAGGCAGAAGCTGAGAACTGGCCACTCTCTTTTCTGCAGTCTGCACTTTTTATGTTCCTTAAAACTTGGTATAAATTAAATAACTTCAGAATTAATCCAGATCTACAATACCAGCACCTAAGTTCTTTGTGGCATTTCAACACTCATCCCTAGTCTCCAAATTCCCAAGAAAGCAGCCAGCTCACGTCTCCCAACAACAGCCACCTCCAGTCTGACCAGGATGGAACATCTTTGGGTCACTTATACCAGTCATGGCAAGGGGAGTAGAGCCCCATGGGAGGAGCTGGGCTCCTTAGACAGCAGGCTCAGGGCAGGCAAGTTCCCCAAACTCAAGTGACCCCTGCAGCTCCAGGAAGTCCGGGAGGAACAAAGAGACAAATACCAGCACGGATTCTGACACAGGGGGAACAATACAGGTACCCAGGGAGTAAAACTGGGGCACAAGAGGGAGGCTTAATTACAGGAAAAAGATAGCAGTCACTGAATGTGGGGCGCACAGCGAGGGGAGGGCTGGAGACACGGTTGAACAATCACCTCTCTTGCAGAGACCGGGCCCAGAGCCCCGCACGTGGTCGGAAATCAATAAAGATCCTCTGGCTGTCTAATTCATTAACCCAGCAGCTTACTTAGCCAAACTGGGCCTGCTGCCCCTCGGAGGAAAACGTGGATCGGTGTGTGCACGCGCGCTGTGGCCTCCCTGCAACAGAACCACGTGCCAGCTTGTTCAGGGTGCAGACACCAGGCTCCAAAGGGGCCAGGAGGAACCCGGAGCTCCAGGAGTTGGGCCCAGGGGTCTGGACCACACCAGAGGCTGCATGCTGTAGGTGTAGGCGCTGACGGTATTCATACAAACACATCTGTCCTGTGAAAATAAAGGAAACCCCACTTAAAGTGGAGGGGGGAAGCCCTGAAGAGGGAGCTCCAATGGACTTAAGCACTCCTCACAGTCTACATAAACAATAGGAAGAAGGAAGATAAGAACTATTTTGACAAGGGAGGACATGTTTCCCATAGGAACATAGGAGATTTCATCTCCTGCTGTTAAGAAAAGGAAGTTCCCTCCCTGCCCAGCAACAACACACTAACCACCGCTTGCAGCCAATGAGAAGCCATCGCAACCTCGAACTCTTGCTCTCCTCCAATTAACTTTAGTTCAAAACAACCCTCCCCGGTGTCCTCCTAACACCATATAAAAGCTAACCTTGCCTTCATGGCTCCGGACTTCCCTGTGGGTTGCCATAGCTTGCTTCTCCCAAATTGCAATTCTCTGCTATTTCTGAATGAACTCATTTTGCTGGTAAATGAGTTTCTTTTACCGGCCATTTTATTTTGGAGGTTGACAGGTGCGATTTGGCCCACTGATCAGTGAGATGCGGTCCGTGGGTGGAGGTTATCTCTCTCCCTGCCTGCACACTTGACAGGTTTTCCCAGACTCTTTTACGCACAGGGCCCAGCTGCAGGGCCGGGCAGTCCAGTTTCTGCTGCAATTCCAACGGCAGGATCTCAACCCCACCCTCTACCCATTGTGCTGATCTCAACCCTGCTCCTAATTATTCCCCGAAGGTGCCGGGAGCCAGAGTGCCAGCGGTGAGCCCAGTGGGTCCACAGATCTGTAAGTCCCAGCCTCTTACCTACCCTTGCCATATTGACCCAGACCCCACGAACGGCTGCTGCCCTCACACCCCCTACTAGAGTCTTTTCTTCACTCAGACTCATTTATTGAGTACGCAGCTGGGACTGAGTAAGCAAAGTGAGGGAGTCCTTGAATTCCCGAGGGTTTTCAATTCTCCAGGAGCACTGGCTGCTGTTATTGTTTCCATTTTCTGTTTTCATTTGATGATAATCTTTTTTTTGAAGCTGATATTCTGCCATATAATTCAGTTTATATTTATATTTGTAAATACATTCTTACCAAATGAAAGCCAAATGATACCATGTTACGACGAACAATGAAGGGTCCAAAATAAATCGAATAAGTTACATGGTTAGGATGCTCAGTGTTTGGGGATCCACACTCGAAGGAACCTTATACTACTCAGAACCACATTCTCATTCTGCCCATAGACCCTATTTTGTCCCTACCAGCTTGTAAAAGTTCATTTATTGTGAATGTAGCAGTTAATGAACAAGAAAGAACTTTTCTGTTCTCATTCCAGCCATAATGCAATTAGACACTCACTTAATGCAGATTTCCAGGATGTGGTGATACTAACTTTACTTTTGAACGAACAAGACAGTTCCACAGCGTTATCAAGAGCATTTCATTAAAATTGGCATTTCAGGAATGCTCAAGGGCAGAGTGGTAATTAACTATGAGGCCTGATTATCCTGAACTAGCAAATAAGGCTAGGCTAACAGGCATTCTCTGTGTTAGCATTGAACACGAAAGCCAAAGTGAATCAGAGCTGGACCCGAGACAACAGGACTGATCAGTTTCAGAACAGCATCATCTGTCATACTAAATTAATGCGGCTTCCTGGGACGATATTAGTTTCACAGGTGTGTCTGTGCTTCATGTGTACATTGACTTTATTTTTGTAATAATATAATAGCTTGTACTCACTGAGAGCTTACTACATGGTGGGCACTGTGCTAAGTGCTTTCCGTAGATTAGCTCACTTACAATCTTCACAACAGTGCTGTGAGATAGTCTGCATTTGACCAGTAGTGTACCGAGGCACAGATATTAAGTTGCCTAAGGATACAGACCAAGTAAGTGGTGGCTCTAGGATTTGAACCCAGGCAGGTCTGGCTCCAGAACCTATGTTCTTAACCACAGCACTATACTGTTTTATAATTATATCATTTTATATATACATAACATGTATATACAATATGTATAAACATAGTATGTATATATAAAATGGGACTTGCATGGCATGGAATATATATTCCACATATAAATGAAAATATGGAATTATGTAAATTGTGTGTGCAAAATTTTACATACTTAAGTATTCACAGTAAAAATCATTCATCCAATATTCAGCTTGTGAGAATTTCTTTTCTTTTTTAATTGAGGTTTAATTGAAATAGTATATTGGTTTCAGGTATACAACATAATGATTTAATAGTCGTATATATTGCAAAATGATCACCACAATAAGCCTAGTTAACCCAGAATTTCTTTCCTGATTAAAAAAACAAACAACAAGTTCCACAGTCAATTCAAGTGAGAGAAATGCCAGTTCAGCGGCTTCTGCTCAAGGGAACTGGCACTCAGCCTAAACTCCATTGGGAAGCGGCTCCGATACCCGACACCTAGCTCAGCTCGCAGGCCCTCCTGCTCCTCACACCTCCCTCACCTCACAGGCCAGCACCCCTCCTCACTAGGGAGGCCCTGTTGCGGAGCGACCCCTGAACTCATCTCCTTTGACTCAGTGGAAGACAGCGCATGTCTGTCGCTGCTCTGCCCAGGTCTCCAGTTCGCCAGGCCAGGATTACAAAAGTGAATTATGTTATTAAACCCGCATTTCAAGGGAGTCAGGAAGATGCAAGCAATAAGTGCTGCTGCTCTGCTGCAGGGCCTGTGAATTACCATCTTCCCTCTTTGCAATCACAGAAGTGAAGCCTAATTACAAGTTAATGAAACTGAATTTTGCATGTGGCTTGGGAATTAAGAACACGGAGTTGAAAGGGTCTTCAGATCATTCAGTCAAGACTTGCATTACCTGTTGATGAATACAAACACTTACTAGCAGCCAGCATGTCAACCTTAAAAACTGACCCTCAGCAATCTTGATGCTCTCGGATAGAGTCCTGTCCTCTGCCCAGTCCCCAGCTTCTCAAGTGATGAAAGGTGGTCACAGTAGCAGTCAAATGCCTTTCTGGTGCCTGGGTCACAGCTGTGGCAGTGTGTTCTTGAAGTCAACTGTCCCTGTGATGATCTACTAATGGTCCACCTTCCTGACAGCAGCAGAACAGGCAGCTTCCCTGGCGGGCCAGTGTGGAAGTGTGGTCCAGAGGCCATTGCTGCAGGCTGGAGCCTGCTTCTCCAGCCTTTCATTGAATTTTGCATTTCTAATTCCATGCATCAAATTCTTCTTCTGCTTCAAATACTCAGAGTGGTTCTTGTGTCCTGGAAAGAGCTCTGCCTGATTCATGCACTGCTAACAATCCTATGAGGAAGTACTATTGTCCCTCATTTCCAATCTGAGGAAACTGAGGCGTAGGGAGGTTAACTAGCTTACCCAAGGTCCTATTTAGAAAGTGGCAGAGCTGGGTTTCTAACACAAACTATCTCTACAGCTTGTATTCCCAAGGCTAAACTGCCTCCTCAGCAAGCTATTTGAAGTAGTAGGAATTAACGGTGCCTCGCTGAGCTGGAATCATTTTTCTGACCTGATGTTATTCCACCTGCAATTAAAACTCCTAGAAGAATCTGATTGGCCTGGCTTGGGTCTCGGATCCTGCCCCTGCCCCTGCCCCTTGACTGACAGCTTCATCAAGACTACAGTGGAGCAGGGTTAAGTTCCTCGAAGTAGTACCTGGCTGCTGTTTCCCAAGGTCAGGGAAAGGGATGCTGATCAGACCAAAACCACAAATGTCCACTGCAGGTACCAAAACTGATCCAAATGAGATCATTGCTCAAAAGTATCGTGGGAAAAAAAAAAACAGGCAAGTAAAAATTGCCCAGGTGTTACATGGAAACTTGCCTTTGTTCTGTCACTAAGTAGTCCCATCTGGCCTTCCACCTTTGGCTTGGAGGAGGCTTAGGTGTAACCCGAATTCAGGTTCATCTGGCACCAGCCACTGCCACCATGCTGCCGAAGTTCAACCCCAACAAGGTCAAAGTCATATACCTGAGGTGCACTGGTGGGGAAGTCAGTGCCGTGCCTGCCCTGGCCCGCAAGATCGGCCCCCTGGGTCTGTCTCCAAAAAAGGTTTGTGATGACATCGCCAAAGCAACCAGTCACTGGAAGGGTCTAAGGATCACAGAGAAACTGACCATCAGAACAGGCCCAGACGGAGGTAGTTCTTGTGCCACTGCCCTGGTCATCACAGCCCTCAAAGAACCACCACGAGACAGAAAGAAGCAAAAACACATTAAGCACAGTGGGAATATCACTTTTGATGAGATTGTCAACATTGCCCAGCAGATGCAGCGCCGGTCTTTAGCAAGAGAACCCTCTGAAACCATTAAAGGGATTTCGGGGACAGCCCAGGCTGTGGGCTGCAGCATCTCATGACATCAGAGAGGACATTAACAGTGATGCAGTAAATGCCTAGCTAGTGAGAGAACCACAAAGGAAAATATTTCAGTTAAAGATCATTTGACAAACCCCCCCCCAAATAAATAAATAGTCCCACATGGGCCTTGAAGGCCACTCATGAAAGGTGAAGCCTTTTGTAAAACAAAATAGGTATTGCCTCAAAGCTGCCATGGAAGGAAGCCAGAGAGCAGGAAGGAAATACAGCAGAGAGGTGACACTGAGGAGTGTGAGGACGCTCCTGGGTGCAGAGGTCACCCACTTCGCACCCCCACCCTCTGAGGGGAGGACTTCTGGAGGGCTCAGGCTGAAGCCCCTGCAGAGCTTGGTGACCGCACTTCACACACTATCATAGCAGCTAGCTAGAGAATGTCCCTGTGCTGGAGCTGAAAAGGCTCAGAGGTGCCCTGAAGCAGCCCGTTTGACAAATGAGAAGCCTGATCCCCAAATGCCCAAATCAGCATGCATCTCTGCGCACCTGAGGGTTTCTTCCATTTCCCAGAGATTTTGAAGTTCATTTCAGGGATATGTTTTATGATGCACTTGAATTGTGTGTGTGTGTGTTCCCTGCCCCTCTCATATTCTTATCTCATGTAAATTCCTAACTGGTTTATTTTATAATCCCTTGCTCCCAAGACAAAAAAAGGAAAACTCAGATTTTTAAAACCCCAGGCAGGTACTCTTTGCTGCTTTTACTAAGATTTTCCCATCGTCCCCTGAGATTTCTCCATTGATCGTTTTCCATTGTTTCCTGGGGGAGGTTGACAATGTGACCAAGAGTTGAATGCAAAAACATGTCCCTGAATATCGCAGTTTCCCAAAATTCTGCCCTTTTCCTAGTTCAAACTTCATGCTTTTACTTTTGCCTATAACATAAGTAATCTCCCAGCTGTATGTTCATAAAACCTCTGTGGTGGACACTTGGCTCACCATTCGGTCATCCCCTGAACTGACCAAAGTAGGAAGGTCTTGAATGTCACTTTAGGGAGACCATCTTTCCTAGTGATGAGACCAAAGGACCCAGTGGAGGAAGGGGAAGAGGATTTATTTTAGGTGAGGCCAGCCTGCTGCAGCAGTCAGCAAAGCAGCTTATCACTAACCAAAGGAAGCTAGTGCTTTATCTGCCTGTGTAGATAAAGTTGTCTCCAGGAAAGAGGCAGAAATATATGAACCCCTGGGAATTCTTTCTTCTTTTAGAATAGGAAGAAAGAAGTTCAGGATGGTTGGGTCTTGCCTGATACGCCTGGTAATTAATGAGCAGGGTACACTGACATTTACCATATTAGCTGAGAGAGAAAATGTGCAAGGGAATGCAAGAAGGCAAATAGTGTTCCCGACAATGGTGACCAATCAGATCTCTGAGAGTCAAAGCTCTCTGGACATTCAGGGAGAATTTCTAAAGCTTCCCCTAAGTTGCTAAACAATCATCTCCCCACAAAAAATAATTTTCATTACCAAGAGAACAGTAGGGCCTTGCATGGAGACGTGAAATGATAAATGAGCATCAGGACTAGTCTCGTGGAAATCAACTGTAAGCATGGTGGCAGCCCTTTATTAGGAAGCTCCAAAGTGGAATCCCTCCTTAATGGGATTTTCTACTCACAGTTGTGCCCAGCCTCACTTGGTGGAAACTCAATCCATTTGATTAGAAGTGAGGATAAGAAATCCTCCCTGAAGGGTGGTGCCGTCTTGAATTTCTTAGCTATGTGACCTTAAGACTGGGCACTTCCCCTCTATATACTGCATATTAAAAGGAAAAAGAAAATACATTTCCTGCTTCCATAATGATAGGGGATTTAAGAGTTGGAAAATTTTAGTTTATGTAATAGCTAATAAGCTTAGTAATCGATGCATATAAAAGCTTTTGTTCCAGGAACTGAAGGTATGACCCACCCTGATTCCAGGAGACCATAAGCAGTTCCACCTTTGTTCTCAGAAGGACTGAAAGCAACTGAAGATGATATCTGAGCCATTGTTCTCCAGGGCGCGATGACCACCGCCCAGGACACAGCTAAAGACCACCGCCTGGGGCTCAGCTTAAGACCACCCCCCAGGACAAGAATGCTGAAGTCATTTTTTTTAATCCAATGAACTTTTCCCTGAATTTCAAAACCCCTCATCATACCTTGTTTATTCCCTGCCATAAAAACCTTGGCCTGGAAAGAAAAGACGAGATAGTCTGTTAGGTTATGCACCCGCCATCTTCTTAGATTGCCTGCCATCCGAATAAAGCGCCCATAAAGATTCAATCCCTATCTCTGCTTATTGGGTTTGGTAGTGACAGGCAGCCCTAATTCCGCTGTCTTTTCCGGTTTCAATATCAGAATCTGAAAGACAATCT
>PVKU01008507.1:0-72977 GCA_004027475.1 Anoura caudifer
CTCTCTCTCTCTCTCTCTCTCTCTCTCTCTCTCTCTCCCTCTTCCTTCCTTTCCTTAAAGCAGTTCCTTTAGTATTTCTTGCAGAACTGGTTTGGTAGAGGTGTATTCTTTTAGACCTCTTTTGCCTGGAAGCTCCTTATTTAGCCTTCTATCTTGATTGAAAGCCTTGCTGGGTAAAGTAATCTTGGTTGCAGGCCTTTGGTTCTCATTACTTGGAATATTTCTTGCCATTCTCTTCTGGCTTGGAGCGTTTCCATTGAGAAGTCAGCTGCTAACCTTATTGGGGCTCCCTTGTACGTTACTTCCTTTTTCTCCCTTGCTGCCTTTAAGATTCTCTCTTTGTCTTGGAATTTTGCCATTTTAATTATGATGTGTCTTGAAGTGGGCCTCTTTGGGTTCCTCTTGATTGGGACTCTGCGTTTCCTGGATTTGTGTGATTTTTTCTCTCATCAAATTAGGGAAGTTTTCCATCATTACTTTTTCAAATAGGTTTTCTATCCCTTGCTCTTCTTCTCCTTCTGGTGTCCCTATTATATAGATATTATTACCTTTCATATTGTCTTGCATTTCTCTTAATCCCTCTTCATTCTTTCTGAGCCTCTTTTCATTTTCTTACTCTTTCTGGGTGTTTTTTTTCTACTTTGTCCTCCAACTCACTAATCCGATCTTCTGCTTCATTCATTCTGCTTTTCATTCCTTTTACTGTGTTCTTCAGTTCAGAAATTGTATTTTTCATTTCCTCTTAGCCCTTGTTGATAGTTTCTATTTCCTTTTTCATGTTGATATAATTTGCAGTGAGTTCATCGTAGCTTCCCTGTAGTTTCTGGTAGCTCGTTGAGAGTTCATGGAGCTTCCTGACAACCATTGCTTTGAACTCAATATCTGATAGTTGAGTTGCCTCCATTTCATTTAGCATTCTTTCTGGGGCTTCCTGATTTCCTTGCATTTGGGGATTGTTTCTTTGTCTTCCCATTGTTTGTGAGACTCTTCTTGTTAGCCTCAGCTTCTTAAATTGATCTGTTCTGGCTCCCTGGGTTTATGGTGTGAACTTCTATGGTAGAATACCTGTGAGGTTCAGTGGTGCTGTCTCCTTCTGGTACCTGGTATTCACAACTGTCTCAGCTGTTGGGATGTCCCCTCTTTGGGACCAAGTCTGGTTTTTTCACAGTTCTAGGTTGGTTTCTTTTTTGTCTCACATCTGGTTTTTCAATGTCTGCTACAGATTTTGATCTATTTCATATATGCTGTGGTACTGTTGTCTGTCTGCTCTGTTCCTCTGCAGATCAGCTAGGTTTTTCTCTCATGTGTAGGGGGAAGTGGAATCTACTGTGCCACCATCTTCCTTGTCCTGAGTGAATCTCTGGGCGGCTCTGCACTTCTGGCTGGTCTGGGGCCGGACTGCCTAGTCAGTGGCCCGGTGCTGTTTGCTTTTTCTTCTTCCCCAGCAGCTGTGGCAGCTCCGGCCTGATCCGCCGGCAGCTGAAGGTAGAGTCTGCGTCTGACCCCGAGAGCCTGGAGCGGGCAGCGAGGCAGGAGCGTAGACCAGGCGAGGGGTGCCGCCCTGGGGGTTTATTTGTTTTATGATAAACTGATACCCTTGAATCCACGATGCAGTCAAGAGTTACGGGACAGCCAGCACCTTCGCCTGCGCTCCCCTCCCTTCCTCCATCTGCTTCTATCCTTCCTTTTATTGCTGTCATGCTTTTCGTGCTTACCGTGCCCTTGCCTTATTTTTTTCACATTTGCTTCAATATTTTACTTAGTTTTGTTTGCTTTGGAACATTAATGCAAAGGTTTTATATCATAGATTGTCTTTTAGGACTTGCTCATTTCTTTCAATATAATACAAAGATTCAACTCTGTTCCTAAATGTGGCTTTAATTTATTTTAATTGCTGCATATTATTCCATTGTTTGAATCTACCATGGTATCCACTTATATGTGGTTTCACTTTCCATGGTCTTAGTTACCCATGGTCAATCCATCATCACGAGGAAGAGAAGGGTGAGTATAGGATAGTAAGACATTTTGAGAGAGAGATCACATTCACATAACTTTTATTATGGTATATCATTATGATTCTTCTATTTATTTTTTTGTTATTGTTGTTAATCTCTTAGTGTGCCTAATTGAGAAATTAAACTTTATCGTAGGTATGTATGTGTAGGAAAAGAGGTAATATATGTAGGGTTTGGTGCTATCCACACTTTTAAGCATCCTCTGGGAGACTTGTAGCATATCCCTCACACATAAGGGGGTCTACTGTCCCCAGCATTTATCAGTCTGCTCTGCGGTCAATATATGTTTCAGTTGTTTTTTCCAGTTTTTCCCTATTTTTATGGCATGCTGCTATGAAAATTCTTTTTAATGTCTTCCTGATCACATATGCAAGGTAATCTCTAAAGGTATATATCTAAGAATGGAATTGCTGGTTGAAAGGTATACACATCTTTGATATTTAAACATAACACTAAAATTTTTTCCCAAAGTGATTACGCCAATTTATACTCTCATTGGTGATGTATAGAGATTCAGTTAATCCACATCTGCTACAACACTTGATGTGGTCAGGCTTCTTAATTGTTATCAGTCAGATAGTTATAAAATGGGATCGAATGTGGTCTCATTTTGCATTTCCCTGATTTGTTGTGAACCTGAGCTTTTCATATGTATTAGTCGTACGTGATTCCTTTGAAATGACTGTTCATGTTTTTTGTTCTCTGAGCCTCAGTTTTTCTTTTCATCTGAAAATTCAGATAATAATGCCTATCTTATGGGATTTAATTGTATAATGTATGCAGTGCATCTGGTTCAATTTCTCTCATATAGTAGATCTTTAATAGAATTTGTTTTTTTTTCCTTCTGCTTCTGAGGTTATCTTTTGGTCTTCTCACACATTTCTGGATCCTTTTCCTCCTTCCTTCTGTTCTCTCTCTCTCCCTCTTCTCCCCCTCCTTCCCCCACTTCCTTCTGCCACCCGACCTCACAGCCCTTCTCTTACATCGCAACTCTGTGTCTGAGGCTCTGTAACCTGCACAGGCCATCCAAAGGACCAAAAGGTACTTACTACCTTTTCAGACTTCTAAGAAACCTATCTGAATGGGAATACTTCTACTTGGTCTTCAACCATATTTTGTTGACAGTTTGCTCAGCCTCAGATCACTTAAAAAAAATCAGTATCAGCTGTGAGATCAGTTTCCCTGGAGCCTCTCATTTTTGTCCCATCCTGCCTTCGGTTACCAGACTTGCCTCCTGGGTTCAGAGATAGGACTTTTCTTGTGAGCACCAGAGTCACGTAAGTTTGGACTTGTTGAAGTTATTCAAATGTGAATCACTGGATGGCTTTGTTAGATGTAGATTCTGATTCAGTACATCTGGTGGGCTGGGCTCTGAGGATCTGCACGTCTAACAAGCTCTCTGGTGATGCCCATGCTGCTGGTCTGATGGCTACACTCTGAAGAACGTGGTCTGGAGAACCTCTTCATATATTTTTATCCTCAGCTGAGGGCATTTTTTCCCATCACTTTGAGAGAGAGAGAGAGAGAGAGAGAGAGAGAGAGAGAGAGAGAGAGAGAGAGAGAAGAAAGAGAGAGGAAAAGGGAGAGGGGAGAGAGAAGACAGAGAAACATCGATTGGCTGCTGTCCCCAGGTGCCCAGCTGGGGATCAAATCCAGGACTTAGGTATGTACACTGAGCAGGAATCAGAGCTGCAAACTTTCTGTGCACAGGACGATGCTGTAACCCATGGAGCCACACGGGCTGGGGTAATTGCTGAAGGTTTCTTCCAGCTCTAGATTTTTATGATATATGAGTAGTAAACTGTCATTAGTAAACTGTCATGTTTTATTCCTGAGAACAGTTCTCTATTTTTCATCTGTATACTCTCTGGTTTATTAGAGACTCAATAATTTATTTAGCAAGTGTTTTTTTTTTCAGCAGCTACCATGTAGCTGGCATCACTGGTAAGAGACATACCAGTGAGTGAAACAGACACCCCTGTCTTTAAGGAAATAGCATAGTCTAAGAGTGACTTCTAAACAAAAAAAGCCCAATGGCTATATCTTTTATACTACCATTCTTCTGTTTCCTAATTTCACAAAATAACACTTTAAATTATTTTTACGTGACAAAGACAAGTAGCCCTACCCTTTCTTACCCTTGGCTCTATGTGGCAATCTCTATTTAATGACCTTTTAAATTTTATTAGGAGTTTTAAGAATACTCAAACAGTTTACAGTATTGCCTTATGTAGAATGATCAACTTGTATTTTTTTGGTTGAAAGTTATTATAGGATAAACCATGAACAAAAAGAATGCTAAAACTTTTGCAAAATACTCAATTTCTTTTGGTAAAAGAAAATTTGATTTCTATAATTCCGCAAGTTTTCTTTTAGACTGACTTTCCTTCATTTATTATTTTGCTTTTCTTTTTCACCACAGGAAGTAAATCTCAATAAGTTTGAAAATTCAGGATGTCTCGGTGTGCATTTCTCTCCATAACACACTTCAAGGCAAAGCTTTTGAAGTGGAGGAAACTTCAAAGTTGAACCTCGAGCTTTTGAAGTGGATCTACCCTGAGACTGGTTTTTAAAACAAGAGAGTAATATGCTTATTCTCCCTTGTGCTTCACCCACCAGAGAGAAGAAATTTGTAGTGATAAACAGTGCCCAAGGCCCAAAGATTTGAAACCAATGTGCCCAGGATCCAAGTGGCTTAACTTTGGATTTTTGGAGGTAAAGTGACAAAACGTGTTTAAAAGTATAGAAGCAAGGTTGGAGGCTCTCTTCACTCTCTGGGAACACTGGGTTAAAACAATTGTTTAATTTTCAAGTGTGGTTTGGAAGATGAAAATGACTGTGAGCTGACTGTAAAAATGCATATTTAAGATATTTAAATTACCCCGTCTCATGGAGCCAAGCTTATCTATTTTTTAAAGTGTTTGAAATGCAGTCAAATGTCCTTCTGAAATGGAATAAAACAATAAAAAGAGATGATCAGAAGCATACAATAAAACCACAATCTCTAGGTCCCTTTAAAAAAAGCACAATTATCTAGGATAATTGTGGCAAAATAGTCATTATAGGTACAAATCATAACTATGTGGCAGGTCCTCTTGTTTTCTAAATGAAATTGTATTTTTTTAGAGCTTTCTAAACTTTAAATATTTGCATTAATCAGTGACATGTCATGTTGGAAAAAGTCTAAAACTTGATGTATTTTTTTTTAAATGACAACTGAGGACATTTTAAAATTACTTTTAGAGAGAGAGGAAGGATGAGAGTGGGGGGGGGGACCATTAATGTGAGAGAGAAACTGATTGGTCGCCTTCTTGTACATGCCCCAACTGGGGATCAGACATGCAATCTGGGTACGTGCCCTGAACAGGAATCAAAAATGGTGACTATTTGGTCTCTGGGACATTGCTTCTACCAATTGAGCCACACCGGCCAGGGCTAAAACTCAATGTCTTTTAATTTCTAATTTATAGCCTCCCACAAGGGCTAAAAGAATTCAATACGAAGAAAATATTCAATACAAAAGCATAAATATCACTAATATTACTAATATTTACTAAAAGGCTAAACTATGATAAAAGAATATCTTTATGAGAGATGAGGATGTTCTTATTTTCATCTGAGCATCACCTTGGAAGCCAGGCCTCTGCTACACCTGTTACACGTATTAGAACATGCAGTTTCCTAAGTTTGTATTATCCCATTTCATTGGTGAGGAAACAGCCTTATTGAACTTGGGTACCTTGCCCAGGCAACATGGCTAAAAATGAGGAACTGAATGTGGCCTGAGCGCTGTTGGTCTCCAAAGTCCATTTGCTCTCTCCTTTACAATGTATACTAATAATACCTGTTATAGCAACTGATCACTCCATCTGTAGATGGGGAAATTAAGACTTAGAGATGTAGTTTTTTCTAATAAAAAAAAAAAGTTCAGAGTGAGAGACTTGCAGAAACAAAAAACCAGCGAACGCAGTGGCAGGGCTCAGAAGTGCTTCTCCTGCCATCTCTTCACACAACATGGATGCTCGTGAGAGTCGATTCTTCTCTGGTTTCTGATCTCTACATTATTAAATGCTCAAATTTATTTATTTCTTTGCTCGTTTGTCCCCAAATATTTAGTTAGTGCCTAGTATTTTATGAAGAGTTTAAAATATTCAAGGGAGTTGAAATATGAAATATTTCCCCCAATTCGTGTCTCCAGGGATTTAAAAAGAAAATGTGCGCTGTCTTGTTTGAAATAAACAAGACAACACAATCTCAAGGTAGCACCTGCCTCAGCTTTCTTTAATTTTTATTTGTAATTTTCATGTCAGGTCTGGCGTAAGTGGGATCAAATTGCAGGGGAAACTTTTGACTGCCGTCCGCTGAGACGTGACTTAGTTCATTTTGTTGGCAAGTTGCCTCCTTGACTAAGGAAAAGTCAAGGCCTGACCCTGTCTGTGGCCAGAATGATGTCTTTGCATCTGGAGGACACGGCCTTGCCTCCTCTAAAGCAAGCAACAGTCTCAAGTCTGAGAAGGACTTCTGGGGGAGAGAGCCTTCTTTATGTTTGCGTGGTATGAAGTTGGTGTGGAAATGACATGTGTATTATTATAAAGAGTGAAAGTACTTGGGATTGGGGCAGTATTCGTTGTCCATCTCTTCCAATGTCTTTGATTTTTCAGGTACACCTTTAATCTTTCTTTGTAGAACTAAGACAATGGCAACGCATAAGCTCAAAGCGCACGTCATCTTTTTCATCATCCGTGTTTTTTTGTAGCTAGGGTCTGATTCTGAGGGGAAGTGTTTGGGGTGGGGCACGAGTTAGGGTAGAAGGCTTATCTTCAGTGTTTTATTAAACATTAAACAAACTAATGCACAGCTACACACTGAAATGGCATTTTGGAAAAAATAATGACATGGAAAATGCTCATGAAATAATGAAAACTAAAGAATCAGAAGACAATATCACACCATTGATGGAGACCACAGGTGAGTAAAACAGACTGGAAGGCAAAACATAAAATGTTAACTGTTATCTCTGGGTGAGGGTGTTTCCTATGATTTTAACTTTTCCAGTACTTTCTTATATTTCTAAACTCCCTCTAGTGATCACGTATTATCACTTTAGGAGTCTGAGGAAAGATTCACCAGGAGAAATCATTATTTCCTGGTTTGGGGACTGAACAAGATTTCCATTATGTGCAGACCTAGTTAAAATTTGGCTCGCAAATCTTGCTTATGTCACTGGTTTTCTGCTCCTTTATCCCATTAACAAATGCTGTGAATTCATATAGTATTACCCGAGAAGAGATGGAAACAGACGGAACACTCTAACATCCCCAAAGAGGGAAAACAGCAAAGAAATGGAACATTAGAGTAAAATCAGAGGAACAACCAGGGCAAAGGCTCAGAAATCTTGGGTTACAGAATATACGACCGGTGATTCTTTAGAAATCCTTCTCTATCTTTCCTCATGTGCCTATTTCCTTTTTCTATTTTCCCCTTTCTCCTTCCTTTCTCATACTCTTCCCTTCTCTTCAAAACTTCTGTTTTTCTTTTGATAATGACACTGATTAGAGCTACCTACTCTGTGTCCTGCAGTGTAAGTTTATAAAGGGCTGAACCAGGATTCCAATACAGGTTCTCAGTCTCTGAAACCCTACTTGCTTCTCCTTATTGAAATCCAAGGGAAGAAACTAATGCTTGGGTATTTTTTTGTTGTTGTTAAAAATAATGGAAAATGCAGATTGCAAAAATGCTTGTGATGTTTCCATGTCATTTGGATTTGCATTCAAACACAAATAAAACTAAACCCGAGGAAATCATATCTTCCGGCATTTCCCATATGTAAGAGCATTGCAATATGTGAAACAAAGATTCAGATGCTATCTTCAAAAGCAGAATATAAATATAAGCTGGAGAAGTCAAATGCATGAACTACTGAAAATGAAGGACTGGACCACAAGCCACAGGACATTTATATTCATGTTTCTAGCCCTCATTCATTATTCACTTAGATATCATTCTCATCTTTGGCTAAGGTTAAAGTAGGAGAATTTTCCACTTGTTATGGTAGCAGTGTTAAATCACAAAGCAATTTGGTTTCTTGTTAAAAGATAAAGGTGCTTCGAAGCTTCCCCGCACAAATGTGGCAGAGATTCAGCGTCAACAAATCCTCTCCATTCTCTTGACAGTGTTTGTTCCTTCAGCAAATTGCAAACAAATTTGCAATTTTGCTTGTTATGCTAATGACAATGATGTTTTAGCAATGATGACTGTCATCCACTGTGTATCTAATCTTTTGGAAGTCTTTCTGTTAAGATTTCTGGAGAAAATAAATTGTGTTAGTTATCACAAAGCTTAATTACAGCTCAACTAATTGGCAATTCATGTCTACATCTTGATTACATATAACGTCTATTGGTTTTTGTTTAAGAAATGTTTGAAAAGTAGCATATTATAGAGAAATTCACACCACCCAGTGGCATTTAGTACATTCACGATGTTGTGCGACCACCATCTCTATGTAGCTCCAGGACATGCCCATCACTCCTCAGCAGACCCCTATGCATTCAGCAGTTTCTCCACCTTCCTTCCTCTCTCCGGGCCCTGGCAACCATCACTTTGTGCTCTATCTCTGGATTTATCCTTTTTGGATAGTTCATACAGATGGAATCATATAACATGTGGCCCTTTCTGTGTGGCTTCTTTCACTCAGCATAATGTAATATGCTGAATATTTAATATGTAAGATGCTACTCTTACATATATGTAAGATGAAGCATAATGAGGTTCTTCCACATTGTATCATGTATCAGTCCTTCATTCCTTCCCCCCTCTAGATTTACCTAGGTGTAACTGGCAAGTAAAGTTATATTTAAAGGGTACGAGATGATCCCGTATATATTTTAAAGGGATCTCCACAATCGAGTTAACACGCCCATCACCTCCAGTACCAAATATATATTTGCCTGAGTGTGTGTGAACACTGAGTCGGTGTGCTGCACCGACTTAGCACGTTTCAAGCATTCAATGCAGTTTATCAACTAGAGTCACCATGCTGTCCTTGAACCCATAGAACTTATTTATCCTCGTCTCTTTCCCTCATCCAGCCCATGGCCACCACCATTTTATTCTGTTTTTGTGAGCTCAATTAAAAAATACATATTGTTTTAGATTTTACATATAAATGATTTCATGTAGTATTTGTCTTTCCAGCATATTTCACTTTGCTCAAAGACTTCCTGGTTCATCTATGTTATTGCAAATGAGACAATTTCCTTATTTTTTGAAGGCTGAATAATATTCCATTGTAGATATGTATATGCCACATTATTTTCATTCATTCGTCTGTTGATGGACATATAGGTTGTTGTTTCCATATCTTGGCTATTGTAAATAATGCTGCAGTGAACATGGGATCAGTCAGATCTCTTTGAGATACTAACAACTTTGTTTCCTTTGGATGTATGTCCAGAAGTAGGATTGCTGGGTCACATGGTAGTTCTATTCTTAATTTCTTGAAGAAACTTCATACTGTGGTCTGCAGTAACTGTAACAGTTTACGTTACCACCAACTGTGCACAAGGACTGCCCCCCTCACCTCCTCACTAGCATTTGCTCTTTCTTGTTTTTTAAATGAAAGCCATTCGAACAGGTGTAAGGTGATGGCTCACTGTGGTTTTGGTTTGCATTGATCTGATGACTAGTGAAGTTGAGCACCTTTCCAGGCACCTGTTGGTCATTTGTTTTTGGAAAAAAATGTCAATTTAAGTCCTTTGTCCATTTTTAATTGGGTTATTTGGTTTTTCCTACTGAGTTCCATGAGTGCCTTCTATATTTTTAGACATTGATCTCATATCAAACACTTGGTTTGTAAAATTTCTCCCATTACATTTTTGGTGGTTTCCTTTGCCATGCAGAAGCTTTTTAGTTTGATGTAGCCCCACTTATTTGTTGTTGCTTTTGCTGCCTCTGCTTTTGGTGTCAAATTTTAAAAAAATCATTGCCCTGGCCTGTGTTAAGAAACATTCCTCTATGTTTTCTTGTAGGAGCTTTAAGGTTTCTGGTCTTATATTCAAGTTTTTAATCCATTTTGCATTGATTTTGTGTATAGTGTAAACTTCATTCTTTTGCATGTGGATATTTGGTTTTCCTGACAATTTATTGAAGAGACAATCCTTTTCCCATTATACATTCTTGGTGCCTTTGCTGAAAATTAATTGAGCATATATACATGGGTTTATTTCTGGGCTCTCTCTCCTGTTCCATTGATTTCTATACCTTTTTTTTAAAAATGTTGATACCATACTGTTTTGATTACTATAGCTTTGTAACAGTTTAAAATCAGGAAGTGCAATGCCTTCTCTTTGTTCTTCTTTCTCAAGATTGCTTTGGCCATTCAGGGACATACGAGTTTTAGGATTATTTCTGTTTCTATGAAAAATGCCATTGGAATTTTGGTAAAGATTGAATGGAATCTATACATCACTTTGCATAGTATGGACATTTAACATTAATTCTTCTGATCCATAAGCACAGAATATCTTTCCATTTACTTGTGTCTTCTTCAATTTCTTTCATCATTGTTTTGCAGTTTTCAGTACACAGATCTTTCACCTCCTTGGGTAAATTTCTTCCTAAGTATTTTATTCTTTTTGATGCTGTTATAAATGAGATTGTCTTCTTAATTTCTCTTTTCCATAGTTGTTAGTGCATAGAAATGCAATTGATTCTTGTATCTTGATTTTGTATTCTGCAACTTTACTGAATTTGTTTATAGTTCAAACAGTTTATTTTTTGGGGGGTGGAGTATTTAGAGTTTTCTATATATGATATGTCCTCTGCAAACAGATAATTTTACTCATTCCTTTCTGACTTGGATACCTTTTACTTATTTTTTTTCTTGCCTAATTGCTCTTTGGGGCTTCCATGAGAATCCCAGTTATACTGGCTACTCAGGAGCCAGACCTTCAACAACAGTTAGGAAGATCTGCAGTCCAGCCCCTTCCAGGGAAGAACTGAAAGGAGGGTGTTTCTGTCTGCTTCCTCTGTGCTCAGCCTGGGGGGTTGCCCTGGGGAGTGTTCCCACGCTCATTTTAAAAAGCCTCTTTGTCTGCTGTAGTCCTGTGGGACTTGCAAATATGAGCTCCATGGGCTCTGAAGGCTAGGTAATTTGGGGCCCTTAGGTGGCTCCATTACAAGTTGGGGTGCTGTATGGATAGCCCAAAACCTTTGCTTCTCAGCCAGAAGCTGGGATTTGGGGGTTTCCTCCCAATTGTAATCTTTATGTTTGTCACCTAATGGACTTCACTGGAAAGTGATCAGATTTTAGAGCTTTTTAATAACTAACATTGATCTTTAAGTACTACTATACTTTGTTTTAGAATTAAGAGGTGTGCTTATATCCTTCAACTTGTAGAGGCCAGTAGAACTTGTAAAGGAAAGTTGATGGGAAGAAATAGACTTGCTTGTGTGTGTTAAATTATAAGCTGGCCATTCCTTATCCCATGCAAGCATGAGAGTACTTTGTTTTATGTGAATTCTTACTTTACTTTGAAAAGGTGATCTTATTAGTCAGCTGAGGCTGTCACAGCATCATTGTCTGGGCAGCTTAAACAATAGAAACTTATTTGCCATAGTTCTGGAGGCTGGAAGTCCAAGATCAAGGTGCAGGCTGATTTGGTTTTTGGTGAGAGCCCTCTTCCTGGCTTGCAGACAGATGCCTTACATGACAGAGAGAGAGAGAGAGAGAGAGAGAGAGAGAGAGAGAGAGAGAGCGCGCGCGCAAGCACGAGCACCCGCATTATGCTGTTTTCTCTTATACTGACACTAATCCTATCAGATCAAGGCTCCGCCTATATGACTTTATTTAACCTTAACTACTTCTTTAGAGGCCCTGTCTTCAAACACAGGCACACAGAAGGTTAGGGTTCAACATATGAATGTGGTGTTGGTGGGGGGGGGGGAAGCACAATTCAGTCCATAGCAATGATGGACTATTTTTCTTGTCTAGAGTGTAAGATCCTTAGAAGAGAGGAATCGTGCCTTTTTAAATTTGTTGCATTGTCTCTGTTTTTCAATTCCTCTTCTGGTGCACAAACTGCTAATCATGCCCTGAGAATCACCTAATCAATAGTTTGGTGCTGTGATCTGGTTAATTCCAGGTGTAGCCTTTTGTGAGGTCCTTCAGCATGCTCTCTGTTTGCAGTGGCCCAAAGACATTGGAGGACCTACTGAGTCCTTACTAGATCCTGCGGGAGGTGATGGAGAGTATTGCTCTTATATATTGCAAACTTTCTGCATCTCCTGACAAGTCAAATTATCACCTGGAAATAAAATGGAGAATGTATGACCCCTAAGAATATGTTAAATGTCATTCCTCAATGAAAGAGTTTTAAGGAAGCACCCGTTAGCATTATAAACCCCCTTTAAAATCACCTTATCTCACACGTGCATGTGCAAGAATCATTAGAAGTTAAAGCAGAAAGGTATTTCACAAATCGTTTTGCAAGACTGGCAATAATAACAATTTTCTTAGTAAAAATTTTTTAAATTCTAACTATCCGACTATCAAATTAATCCCTTGCTGAGTGAACTTGAGACTATTTCACTCAAAGAAGCATTACACACTGCTAGAGGGACACAGCTTTGCATACCAATTTGTAGCAACTCAGCTGTTAGTTGCCCTTTGCCTAGTTCTGGTCCCTGAATTCAACACAAAGATATACTCGTGACTCATCTGGATTTTAAATTTTTGGATGCTACTAGGAGGAAAACGTTAAAATAAACATTACATTTTAATATGCTTATTTTTTTCTGAACTGGGTGAATTGAGCATTTCAGATTTTCCAACCCATAATTCATTTCTCTATGTTTTTAAAACAGAAAAAAATGAGCAGAGGAGAAAACCCATTTTATTTTTTTACTTCTCTGTTTTATCTGCCTTTGTGTTCAGTGAGATCATTTTGAAAAGGTTAAGTGACTTGGAAATTTACAAAACGTTCTTCGTTCCTTGTCCTATTCAGTTCTTCCCCCAGGAGATGATGTGGAAGACACAGCCCATGTTAGTCATCCGTCTTCCTGACCTGGGGAAGCCTTTAAGGGAAGCTGTACTCAAGGAGAAGGGAAGAGAGTAATAAAGATAACACATATCTAGAGCTATGGCAGACAGAATAAAATGTGATGTGATTCCTGTACAGGTGGGGTTTTTAATAAGATACTGTATTTCAGAGTGACATAAAAATTACAGAACAAAGAGGATAGTGCATAATTAAGGGATCAATCATGTGGTATAAATTGTAAATGCTAAAGACATTCAAAGAAAGGCGACATTAGTGTGGGTTTAGGACGTGAGGCAGATGGCAGAACATTCCGGGGCTTTATTATTGAAGGGAAGGTAGAATTTGTTCAGAGCTAGGGGGAAGGAGCAAGTGTGCTCCAGGGGCAGCAGCAGCCACCGAAGAGGCAGAGGGGACAAAAAGCACATTTTTGCCCGGTGAGAACCTGTTGGAGGAAGTTCTGATTGGAGAAGAGCCGTCACCTGGGAATAAAGTGAAGAGGATGCTTTTTCATCATGATAGAACCACTAACCCACCCAAACAGCTGTTTGTTCCAGAAATCGTTTTTTCCTACCATGCCAGGCTTGGAATCGCTTCTAAGGATGGGGTTGTGAACCAACAATGCACCCGATCTGGTGCACTGCTTCCTGGCTCTGGCTCTTGATGGCTGTGTGATTTGGGAAGGTTTCTTCATTTGCTGAGCCTCATTGCCTCTCTTCTTTCCACCTGTCCTGCTTTATTTCCTCCTCTTTTCCAACTTGCACTGTTCACACGCATCCAGCTGATTTCTGCCTTGGCTCGTGCACTTGTACTTTCATGCCTTTTTCCCTAGGTTAAGCTTTTTTGCTCAGTTGGTTGGAGCATTGTCCCCATATGCCAAGGGTGTGGGTTCAATCTCCATCCAGGGCATGCACGAGAAGCAACCAAAGAATGCATAAATAAGTAGAACAACAAATCGATGTTTCTTTCTCTCCCTCTGCTCCCTTCCCCTCTCTCTCTAAAATCAATTTACAAAATACCTTGTTTATAACATCTTGATGAAGTCTCGAGACCTTTTCAGGTTAGATGGTCCTCTTTGATGTCTGTCTTCTCTAGACTCTTACTGCATTTTGAACCTGTAGCATCCCCTGTTCCATCTTTACTCACAGACCTTCTCATATTTTTGAGGTGTGTGTGTGTTTCTCAGAGTTGGTAACAATTTTTTTATAGCAGTGACTGTGATATAATATTGAACCCACAAGGAGATACTCATTGTGTACATGTAAGTGAAGTTGCTGGGTTGATTATTTCTCAATTTTTTGGTTATTTACATTGATATTCTCAAGGACTATTTATTGAAGTATGCTTTTAGAAGTTATAGGTGAGGGAAGAAATTGCCATATCCAACAAAATTTTTATTTCTATTTTTTGAGATCTTTCAAAGTAAAAACTGAAATAGAAAATAGGAGAATAAAGTCCTGGAAATAAGTCTAGTGAAACATACAACAAGAAAATCCATTTATAGCATGTTTTTTAATAAACCTTTCCCGCATGATATTTTCATAACTTTAGGTGAATAGTCACACAGCTGTGCTTTTCTCCCCAAGAAATTTTATATTTTCATTAGTAGATCTCCTGAACATTATCTTAACAGAGGTTATTATATTTTAATGTTTATTCTTTACACAGTGAGCTTTAGGATTATCACACATTAAAAGTAATTGCCATTCCATTTCCTTATGCATTTATATTTAAAAGATCAAATTTTTGCCACTAAAATGATTATCGCTAGGCAGATAATTATGAGCAATTAGAAAATTGTTTATATCTGAGTTGCTAAAACAGATTTGTAGGAATTTTTATTAATGAATATAGATGTACCACACCCCAGGATATATGGAACATCTTAATTGGAAGTTAGGCGGGATAATACATACTTCTCTTTCAATGTGTATTTTCTAAAGAACTGTAGGATTTAAAGAAATCAGCTGAATTAAAATAATTTTTCTCTTTTATGTGATTTGCTAAATTCTTCTTAACAATCTTATTAGAACAACTGTTGCAAAATTATACTCAAATTACCAATGTGGCTTCAACAACAGGGCAAATGAATTTATTTTCCTTCAGGTAGCATTTTACTCTTCATATTCTGTTCATATTGGTAATGTTATTTCTAGTACTCTAGTTGCCACAGGTAAATCTTTTCTTGTATTCAAAAAGGGGGTAGTAGTTGCCCTTTGGGGGAAAAACACAATCCTTCCACATGGTTCTTCAAATTCTCTAAGTTATTAGGCTGACATTGCAAAGTAAACTTTATTTTTCTGATAGGGTGGCCACTGTGTGTAATACTTTAAAAATAATTTAGTTTTGAATAATTAATGCATACATTTGGTACATAATTCAAGTGGTTCAAAATGAGGTAAAAGGTAAAACAAGATTTCTACTTACCCTTGTCTACGAGCAACTCAATTTTCTGCTTGAATTAACTGTGATCAGTTTATTATATGAGGTCTGACCAGAAGGTATCCAGCCATGTAATATAAAAAATAGAGACATTTAATCAAGAAGATACAAGATACAAGAAACATTGTACGTCGGACAATGATGCCTCAGTCCCCTTCAAAGTAGGCACCTTGGGACCTCACACAGTTCTCCAAATCACCACCAGCTGCCCATTGTATTTTCCTGAATCTCACTGATGGTCTGAAATCTCTTCTTTTTCAAAGGTGATTTTGATTTTGGGAAAAGCCAGAAGTCACAGGGCACCAAATCTGGGATGTGGTGGGGCTGAGTCACCTGGGTGATTAGATGTTTTTACCAAAGCACTGTGCACAAGACATAATCCATAAGCAGGTACATTGTTGTGATGAAACTACCAATCACCAGTTGCCCATGGCTGTGGCCTTCTGAATCATCTGAATAGTTTCCGCAGAGGAATGTTCAAGCTTAATCCAAAATCTGATGCAGATTTGTTGCTCTGCTCACTCAGTCATTTTGAATTCAACAGCCACACAGTACACGTGCTCACTTAATGTCATCTACTGTCCCCACTGACTACTGTGGTGAAGTCGCCATTGTTCACGCATACGCATTTCAGCCCCTTCTCCCTGGCTGCCAGGTTACATTGATGTCACACAACGATTCTCATTTTAACAATGGCTGGACTTTTTCTGGACAGACCTCCTATGACCTTCCAAATAGTCTATGCATACAGATATTTAAACATATACATACTCTATTTTTCACTGGACTAGTGTACAATTCAGTTATCCCTCTTTTTCCTAAACAATGTATATTGGGGATTGTTCAGTTTCAGAACCTTCAGAGTTGTACTTTTTAGTTGTATGTACCAAGATGTATTTAACCAGTCCACTACCAATGGGTTGTCTTCAGCCTCTTCCTTAAACTTTTGCTTGTGCTTAACAAATAGCTTTGCACCTACAGTGTTAAGTTTATTTTAGAGTATTTCTAAGGAAGCGTTTGTAGCTGTAAATTTGCTGGGACAAAGGGACCAGGCCTTTCACAGTTTGGCAGACACTGACAAACCACCTCCATAGAGGCTGCACTGGTTTTGCGTCAGTGAAGCGGGCAAGGGCCTGTTTATCCCTACCTTCACCCCAAAAGGGCCAAACATTTTGGTTTTGGGAATTCTGATTTAGTAAGGGAATAAATAAGATAATAAATGGTGTCTTATAGTTTTATTTACAATTTTTTTATTATCAGTGGAGTTCAGTATCTTTTAAATGCTCAAGCCATTTCTATTATATGATGATTTATCTGTTCATATTTTCTGTCCGTCTTTTTTTTTCTTTCTGTCTCTTGGCTTTAGTAGGCATTATGTTTTATTTTAATGGATAATGACATAATGCTGTGAATGTATATTCCTATTTGTTTTATGCTATGAAGAAATTGATTTTTTCTACACATTTGAATATGTTAATGTTTTCTCTTTTGTCTCCTGGGTTTTGTGTCGTTCTTAGAAAGGACTTTTTTTACCCTAAAATCAAAGAAAAAAATATTTTCCCTTGGTGTTTGTTAATGGTTTATCATCTTTCTCTTCCATTTCTTTCAAAAAATGTTTTAAAGTTTTGTTCCATATGATACTTACTTGGATATAAAGATTAAAATAGAAATAATTTTTCCTCATTTAGCTACCTTATTGAGATGGCATTATTTATTGAATAATAAATTTATCCAGTAATCCATCTTTATCTTTTGGAATGGAATGACAATTTAATCATGCTCTAAAGACTCCAATGTATTTGCCCCTATTTCTAGCTTCTTTCTTATGATCTAGTGATTAGTGTGTTTTGACTACTCTATTACTGTCATACTGTTTTAATTAATGTAACTTTGAAATAGATTTCAATATCTGTTTGGTCTACTCATTTCTCTTTATGTTTTCCTCAGGCTTTTCTTACACATTTTTTTTCATGGTAACTTTAGAATCAGCTTGCCTATTTGAAAAAAGAAAGTCCTATTTTATTTTAATTGCAATGACAACAAATATATATTTATGTAGGGAAAATGGGCATCTTTGCATCACTGAATTTTCCTATCTAGTAGTAGGGTATGTTTTTCCATTTATTAAGGTTTAAAGTTGTATCTCTCCATAGTGCTTAAAATAGTGGATACTCTTGGATTTTCCAGGTTGATAAGCATGTAATTTTCGAAATGTGAAAATGTTACTGCCCCCTTTCTACTGTTCACATGTCGTATTTCTTTCTTTTGTTTGATTGCATTGGTTGGTAGATTGAGGACAATACCAAACAGTTGTGGTGAGAACAGCCCAGTCTTGTCCTTGATTTATTGGACACTATCTTATTGCTTTTTGACTCTTCTAGAAAGCAATTTATTTCATCTATATTTTCATATTTATTTTTACATAACCAAGATTTGGTTATGTTTTGATTTGCATTTTTCTTTCCATTTGTGGCTCCTGTCTTTTACCTTTATTAATTCATTGCTTATATGCAAAGAGCCACCTACAAAAATGGGACGTTCGTGTTTATCGGAGAGAGGTAGCAGCTGGGTTTGGGTTTCATAATCATGATTTTACTTTTTGCGGCATCTGGAGATTTGTCTTATTTTCCTACAACCTCAGCAACGCACTTTAAAGTGTTTAATCTATTTTGTATTGCATTTTCAGGTGTTCTATGGTGGGCAGCTTCTAGTCTTTTGTATGCTGTTAATGGAAATCCTGCATATCTCTTTAAGGGTTACCAATATTTGTGTTTTAGGAAGTGCTTTTTTTCTCTCTTCCTACATTTCTCTCTTCCATTCTTCTTCCCCTTCATTATTATTTTCATTTTGGAAGTGTTGGCTTTTGTTTGGTAAATGCTGGATTTATTGAATTTGAAACATAGGGAAGCACAGAAAGCACAAGGCTTCATTGGCTGCATCTTGTGAATGAACCGAAGTCGTATTTTGAAAAGAATTCAGAAGAAACTGTAAGTGACAACACCAGGTTCTAAGATGCCCTCAGCCAAGGACTGTGGATGCAGAATTTCAGCTCATTGGACTGCAACTCTTTCTAACACTTAGAACTTCCACAAACTCTGAAAAATCTGTGATCTCCCTCACTGACATTTTTCAGCGAGATTGCATCCTTCAATACGGAGGGTGGGGATTTGCCATGCATCACTTCTGTAGCTCCTCCTAATTTGGACATAAACAGACACTACCAAACCTTAGCCCCTCTCTGGCTATTGCCCCAAATGGTGCTTGGATGGCATTGTCATAAACAGTTCCACTTTACTGAGTATTCTTAGAAGCTCAGTAAGGCATTTAGGTCCGAATGTAATCGGGACTCATTATTCATACAACTGCTTGCACACAGTGTTGCTCTTTTTGTGAGGCTCCTGGGAAATATTTCTGGAGTTAAGTGAGGATGCAGGGTAAAGCTAAAGCATTTCTTTTGTAGGCTTTTAAAGGCAGAGATCAGTCTTTATTTGTTCTGCTATCTTATCTATTAAATAAATAAGTACCACATAAACACTGGTGCACAATAGTGCCTGTATGGTTTCAAAAGTGATGCGTTTAATGTTTTTTCACTGGTCAAGATGACTCTTGAGTCATTTTGAACCAAGTGGTGGGTCAGGGCAGGGTTGGCGGGTGGGGTGCGGGGAATGCTGAGAAATCACTGCTGTAGCGTGACTGCTGGGACTCTGTAGCTCCCGTAAAGGGGATGAAGGAAAAAGAGGCTGAGAACCTTCACTGAATACCGTTTGTGGCACACAGTTTGGAAGAACATGCTAGAAAGGCACTGTGATACTTTGTAGCCTGAATTCTTGTAGAATATGTATTTTTAATATATGGATAGTCACTTATTGCATATCTACTGTATGCAGGGCATTTAACATCTATTAGTTCTAAGCCATAGAATGGCTTCCAGGGTAGGACAAGTCATATGCCCTTCCCACTGTTACAAGTAAGAAAAATGAGCTTAGAGGGGTTAATAACTGCCATTGTTGCTACTCTTAGTGGTGATGTTCAAAATATTTCACAACTTGACATCCAATCAATTCCAGCCCACTGGGCATGGTACAATACTACCACCAGGCCCTATTGATCTTAATTTCCCCCTGATTTCTAATCTCTAATGTTGAAGATCATGACTCCAGCCCCTATCCCCTTCATTTTCACCTCATAGTCAGACTGTGCTGCCTGGTAAGGTCGGACACATGGCTTCATCTTTCTCCAATAAACCCTAACTTTGCTGCTGATTAAACTTCTCAAGGCATTCCTTCATTGCTCACGTCTTGTGTGTTCAAAGGAAACCCCCACGACTCTTCACTTCTACTGACTGGTAATCACTGGTATTTCCTGAGCTCATTCAATGCTCCAATCGCCATGTTAAGCTGTTCCCATACATTTTCTGGTTTAAATATCATAAAATTCCAATGAGATAGATATTCCTACTCTTTCCTTTTCACAGACGACAACATGAAGCTTAGAGAGTTCTTTGCTTCTCCTCCTGCAACTTCTCTATGGTGGAGTCAGGAATAAGAACTTGCTTCACTGGTCAAACATTTTGGCTTCGCTTAAAAACATCCTCCTCTGTCTGTTCCAAGGGCAGCATGGTGTCAGACATACAGGAGTGTTCAATAAATTTTTGTTGATAAATAAGTAAGTGTCTTTCTTTATCTCTCTGCTCTAGGAACATAGATGAGTTTATTGCTCTTCAAATGTGTATTGTGTTCTCTCAGCTAAGGAATTTTGTCTTTGAGGTTTAGGTAAATATGCTTCAGGCCCTTGTCTTACCTTCTTTGAAAAGTCCGATGTTCTCCTAAAGTTTTTATAAATATCTGGAGGCTCTTATCCCAATAGTCAAGTTTGATCATGATAGTCATATTCTTCCTCTATTTTTAATTTATGTTAGCATTTGCTACTATGTGCTATTATTTAATTTCTTATTTAAAAATATTATTCAACTAGATGGTAAATTCTTTGAGGAAATTCATAGTCTCTGTAATTCCTTGAATTGCTAACACAGTGCCTTGCTCATTCATATTCATAGTTATTTGACTAATGTTGGTCTGACCCTTTGGCTTCCATGTTCCATGATGGCAAGAGTCTTGTATATTTTGCTGAATACTGAATCCCTATGGTTCAGTATTCAGTGACACAGGTGGTAAATCCCATAACAAGTTCTCAAAATATTAATATTAACATTCATTCTGCATTCTAAGGTATTAGAAAATGCTCTGATTTTTGAAGCAGAAAGACTTTGATTCTGCTCCTTAATAGCAACGGGACCTTGTACAAATTAATTAACCTCTTTGAACTGAGTTTGCTCATTCGTAAATGAAACAATAATAGTGCTACTGACACGTGATTATTGTAATAATTTAGCACTTACGATGAACTTAATAATTGGTTTGCTTGAAATAGGTATGGAATACAAATGAACTGTTACTGTGAATTACTTCACGATCCAGAAAGTTCACAGCAGAATTGGGTAACAGGGCGTTCCTTCTCGCGAAGTCCTAGAACACCATAAATCAAAGCATCCCAGATCGCATCCTGGGAGGACTATGAAACAGCACCCACAAAGCTGTCTGCCTTACAGCTCTCTGCTCCAGCATTGCCCACTGGGCAGGCCAAAAAAGATCGATGTTTAGAACATTTATAGATGTTCTATGTGAAAAGGGTTTTGCAGTAGAGAAACATATACAAGAGTGTAATTATAAACGTTAGTAGTTCTTTAAGCAGTCCTTCTCATACATTTTAATATGCCATGAATATGGTATAGCTTGTAGCATTTTCCATTCTTATTTGACTACCAAATTGATTTTTCTTTGCTTGCATCCTATAGGATTGATTGGTGAATGTTTCTCAGACTATCCTTGAAAAAAAATCTGGGATGGTTAGTTTCTAGTCTTGTGCCAAAGTGCTATAAAAGTAGCCCATTCCAGTAAATAAAATGCTGTTTTCAAGAATATAATGGAAGGGGTTAGCACAGATGTATGGATGAGTGTGACAGATATCCCTAAAATTCATGCTTTGTGAGGACAATTGTTACTGAGATAGTGGCTAACCACTGTGATGGTTAAGGTGAATAAAAGGAAGATTTTATCAATTTGCCTTAATCTCCTTCCAACCCTTAAGAGGCTCAGACCTCCACCTCCCACTAAGTGTGGAAGTTTTAATGGGTATGCTGGAGAGAAACAGAAAGTTTATTTCATTCTAAATGTAGGCCTCTTACAAGAGAAGTTTAAGCATAATAGGAGTAGAACCTTGCTGGTGGAAACAGCTACAAATGAATGAGAATATGGCATCCTGCATTGCATAGCCAAGAGATTTTATTTTTGACTCTTTACAGGGGCCAGAAAATGACAAAACTTCTGTTCATTAGAGATTATATGTTGCAAGTTGAGGTCTGGTTGCCATTTTTGAAGTTTTGAGGTTCTTATAGGAAGCTGAGAAATTACTCTTCTTTTCACATGGTTCATGACTGTGGATATCTGTTGGAAGCATTAAATAACACTTTAATGTTGGTTCTCCTAAACCGACATCTTTTGTTATTGCACTTTACTTTTCAGTGATTTCCAAAAGCTGATGTTGAAAAGTTGAGCTCTCCCCAAAGTGTTCTGCTTGAACTCTCCATGTGATAATGAGAAATACTGGGAACAATAATCTCAATAATAAGATCCCCTTTTTCTTTACATTTTCTATCTTTAAGCAAAAACAATTGACTTTGCAATGGACTTTTCCTTCCCTAAGCAGAAACCATTAACATTTCTCTTTTATAAATACACATGGGGAGGCAAGGGCTGAGGACCTTTTGTGACATGGTCCACACACGTTTTTAAATTATGTATGTACCTTAGAAAGGCAATATTCTATGTCATAAAGAGGTCTGTAGATATTTCTCAATTTTGACATTTACTTATAAAGTAGGCAAAACAATGAAAACGTTTCTTTTTCAAGACCTAAGTTTTCTATCATTTAAAACATTTATTGACAGTTTACCAAATCAGACTTCAAAATAATGATCTCACCATTGCAACAATCCCTTTTATATGGAAAAACAGAAAAGCGAGGATGTGCCCGGGGTGTGGTCCTCAGAGCCTGGTCTCCTTCCACTGCTTGTACCTGCTGCTCCAGCCTCGGCTGGGAGACTTACTGGGGAACGAAGCTCTATTTTCCGATCCATTCCCCCCTCGCTCCTCGCCCTCTCCTCAGCCCTTTCCTTAACTTTCAACACTTGCCTGTGAGGCAAAAGTCCTCCGTTACCTACTGTGGGAAATAAATACCTGGAGGAGTAAGGTGTGCAACTGAGGATGAGGCAGAGAATTGGTGCCTGTCTGCATTCTTCATGTTTGGGCCCAGCCCATCCAGCCATACACGTCTGGTTAATGGTGTAACACAGGTTTGCATCCGGCCCCCTCTCCCAAGGGACCTTTGCCAATGCCCTAGGGGAGGGGCTGAATGAGAAGTTACAAGAAAATAAAATGAAATGAAAAAAGTAAAAGATGCACCCTTAAGTATCTCTTTAAGAAACTCAGTGACTATGCAGAGCTGGTGAACAGGATGTCGCTCCAGCGGATTTCCTCCAGGTTAGCCCAGGGACAGTGAGAAAGGAAGAGGATCACAGTTGGGGCCCTCAGCTTGGCCCCTGAGCCTTTTGAGGATGGAAGTATCAGGGGAAGGTGGCATCAGCCACGGCTGGTGGGGTCCCTGGGAGAGATGCTCCCGAATGCCTGTGCACCTCAAGGAGCTGGTCTGGGGCTAGAATTACAGTGACCCTGGAGGTAGGTCTGTGACCAGGATTGTGACCACTTTGTTTTGGGAGAGACTGGGATCACACAACCTGATGTTTATAAATCTGTGAGAAATTTAGATAAGAGGTTCTACACTCTCAATGTGCTAGTGCTGTGTTTGTTGAGCTATTCGATCTAACAAGGAATTTTTCCCAATTTAGAAAGGAGAGTCCAACAGGATTCTATCGTTCATTTTCATGGTCTTCCTTCTATTTTCAGCATATGCCATATTTTCATTTTCTTAATGGTGGTCTTTAAAAATCCAATGAAAGGCTTGCAGTGTTTGATATGAACAAGTAGTTAAGTGGGTCAAAGTTTGCATTCATATATATGAACCAGAATGAGGACTCAAAATATTTTTTAAAAGTTCTGGTTTCTGAAGCACAAATTCCTTCTTTGCTGAAATTCTCTATTGTTAAATTATTTCTTGAAACTCTCAACCAGGAGAACAAATGTTCTCTTTCTACCAGGAAATGAATTAACTGCCATAATTTTTGGAAACACATTTAATAGAGTCCCTGATGGGCATGTGAAAAATAATTCCCTTTCCAACTATTCCCTTTTCCCTTGAACAATGCCTGGCTATAGTGTATCAGGTGACTATTAAATGGATTATTATAAACTTGATTCTTAATCTATTTATATCTACACAAAGATACAAATTAATTGTAGTTCAATTCTTGGTGATTGCTAGTAAATGAAGGAAATATATATTTTTTAACATATGTTCATTTTTCAGGTTTGAATAAGAGAGAGTTAGTTATTCAAATAAATCTTGAGTAACTAAGCTGGATTTGGTTGAATAATTAGAAATAATTTGCATTTTTTGTTTTCTAATGGAGTGCTTCTCCCTAATTAAAATGTTTACAACACTGACTTTCTCTGTTTTTAATTCTTCAGCAGAGATGAGTTTTTCCCAAACATTACTATATAGTCATCATGAAAAAAAGTCAACAAACACTGGTTTCTCCCATCAGGTTGATCTCCTGCCTGTTTCTTAGGCCCACTGTGCTCGGCCTACCTTGAGGCTTTAAAAAAATGTATTTCCATAAACTGGAAGGCCTCTCCCAGTCCTGTTTTGCCAACCTCCATGAGTCCTTCTTCAGGATATCTACACACTTTGATAATTTCCTTCTTCTAATTCTTCCAACCAGAATCTTAATATGCACTGTCTTGTTGCCTAAATGCCTCTACCATGTACTTTTACACAAGTATGAATGGATACTTGTGCTGTTCATGACTATCTCATTGTACATATATTATTTCTTTAATTGTACTCTAGAGTGAAGCTCTGCGTCTCAGTTTAAGTATGTTGTATTCCTTCCCACCTAGAGGAGCGCTAGTGTCTGTGAGAGGTGGTGAACCACGTCTCAGGCATAGGTTTGGCTGCCATTGGATATTTTCTGGAATAGATTTAAATTAATCTGCGGGCAGGTCAATTCACAGGCTAATTTAGGTGATTCGATGAGCTTGCAAAGTTAAAAATGTTATTAGCAAGATATTGCTCTGTTAAATATAAAAGACTATATTTTTAAGGAGTTTTCTTTTCTTTTTTTTTTGCACAGTCGCTGAGTGCTTACTGTATGGAAGGCAATTTTCTTAGGTGTCCAGTTTGTGAGAGTGTATGCAGTGGTTATTATTTTTTTAAAATTATGCTTTAAATTTAGCCTAAGGAGTTGGTCAAGGTGTAAAATGTATTGTTGTTAGTACATAAAAACTTGGCAATTCTCTAAACATTTTTTAATAATTTTTTTATTGTTGTTCAAGCGTCATTGTCTCCATTTGCCCCCACCACACCCCCACGCCCTACCCATCCCCGCCTCCCACCCTTGAACCTACCCCCTGTGCTTTGTCCATGTGTCCCTTATACCTGTTCATTTATGGCTCCTCCCCTATTTTCCCCCATTATTCCTCTTCCCCTTCCTCTACGGTTACTGTCAGTTTGTTCTTTCAACAAAACAAACAAGCAAGCAAAATATAACCACAGGCATTGAAATAAACATTTTTATTATACATTTTTAAAAAATTATAAAGTAATACATGCTTAGTGTAGGAAACTTGGAAAACATGGGAAGTCAGAACAAAACAAAACAAGAATTCCTCATGATCTCACTGGTGTCCTCATCACTAATATTATGGTGTATCTTGATTCTTACAAGACTTTTTCTATGCGAGAGATGAATCTAGAAATATTTGAGGCTCAAACTTTTACATTTTGGAGGACATGCTTTAAGAAAAAAATACAAAATTATACATACAAAATCGAGTTCAAAAATATATATGCAGAAAGGTAAAGAAAACAAATTACAATTTTTATTAAGTTAAAAACTACCCCAAATATCACAAATTCCAGAAAAATAGCTATTGTGTTACTATATGATACCCTCTCCCTTACATTTTGGGCTGAATACTCAAGGATTGCTCCTTTGTAAGATGATTTTGTAATACCATTTTCTATAGAGAAGCTATAAAGTTATTTCCATCTTCCCTGTCCTGGAGTTCATCAAAATCAGTTGTTATTATGGATTATTTAGAAGTCTTCTTTTTTTAGGCTTCACACACCTTATTGGTAGGTATTGCCTCATCTCTAATTCCCTCTGTTACAGATTAGGGGAAGGTTGGGTTTCTGGCCAAAGGGCCAGTCCTGCTCCCACAAAGGCTGTCTTGTCTGGAAGGGACACAGGTACCCATGAGATGAGGTCACAGTGGTCTCTGAACTGGAAACCGGGCAGTAACTCATTCAGATTCTTCTCCTTGGGACAAAGATCTGAATGTTGTAGATGATTCTCCAAGGCGTGTTCTTTCTGGGCTTGGTGGATGTGAAGGTAGGTGTGGCTGTCAGCAGGCTCTTGAACCCCCAGATGACCACTGGGGTAGAGAGGATGACCTCTAGTCTGGAGAAGCAGCTGAAGCTTCTTTTCAGTTGGAGGCACACATGCTTGACCTTGGAGGGAGAGGCTGGCCCAAAGAGGGGCCAGGAGCTGAAGTGTGGTGGCTTCGTAACCCACCCCTCTTCTTGATACATGTAGTACTTAAGTGACCACGTAGCGATGTATGATGACTTTTTCCCATGCTAGCAAATATTTTTCTAGAACATGATATTTCATTGATGCTCAGTAACCATCACATAAAAAAACATACCATAGTTTTCTTAGTCAACCTTTTGTTGACAGACATTTAGGTTCATTCTAATTTGCTAAGATTGCAAACAATGTTGCATCAAAATTTTTATACATATGTCTGACACCAGGGTAATTTTTTCTTAGAATGAATTTTTGGAAGTGGCAATTTGGGTAAAAAGGTGTATCAATTTTTGAAAGGCTTTCATATTTATATTAAACCTTGGCATACTGTCATTCTGTAGAAATATTGCAACAATGTTAGTTTAAGACAAGAAATAAAAGTGGGCGAGGAAAGGACTTCGCATTTCCTGAATGAAAAGCACTATTAATCAAGACTGTTAGTCCCTAGAGAGAGCCATTAAGGACACGCGGGACTGTTTTGAGAGACGCGCACGCGCAGAGGCGCGCCTGCCCAACACATTCGTCAGAGGAAGCCCGCAGAGCCGCAGCCCGTGTGGGCCACTCTCCAGAAGCTCTTTACTGGTACCAAGAGTCTGTGAGCTGTCATTAAATCTTGCTCCGTAGGCAGTGTGGGTGATGTACGATCTGACACTGAAAGAAATTTAAAACGGAAAATTTTAAAGGTTTGGGTGTCTTTTGGGAAGCTGAGAGGATTTGTGCAGTGGGAATTCAAGCCCCTTTCATATTCAGTGTCTGCAATGTGGTACTAATGTTCTCTGGTTTGGATGGATGGTAACAGCCGGGAGTTGCTAGTCAGGCATAAACGTATTACCATGGTTTTATGCCAGTAAATCTGATGGTGTGATTATTTCCTATCCTACTGTATTTACTATAACATATGAGGGAACAAGTGCATACAACATAATAAAAACTATAGAATACTGGCCCTGGCTGGTGTGGCTCAGTGGATTGAGTGCCAGCCTGCAAACCAAAGGGTCACTGGTTCAATTCCCAGTCAGGACACATGCCTGGGTTGCAGGTCAGGTCCCCAGTAGTGGGTGTGTGAGAAGTAACCATGCATTGATGTTTCTCTCTATCTCTTTCTCCCTCCCTTACCTTCTCTCTCTTAAAAACAAACAAACAAACAAGGAAACAAACAAATACTATAGAATACTATTACTGAAAGATTAAGATTAAGAAAAATAAAGAACAAAAGAGCTGTTCCATATTGCTAAGCAATTAAACCAATTAATCTTTAATAATGACTAGAGTTTTACATGATATACAGAAAGGATTTAATTTATAAAAAATAGTGGTTGTGGATATTTAACATCTGTTATGAAGTCCACAATTTAAGATTTATTAAAGTCTTAGTGTCTAGAGAAGATACATTAGTGTGATGTGTTATAAATAAATCAAAGAAATGTAATCAAAATTTTCATTCCAGATTCTGTGAAAACAAGAAATGATTTCTTTAGTAACTGGCTCATGTGTCTTTTCTAGGAAATAAAAGTAAAAACTTGTGAACATAAGGTCCTAGCCCAAGGTAGATGGTGTAACATTGAACTGGAAGAAAGGAAAGGAGAAAACAGGTCATGACACTGGCTACATCTGGTGTCTTACAGCCTTGGGTGTATACCAGACATTCTTATGATAACCAGACAAACATGTCTCTGGCCAACTTCCCTGAGGGAGGAGCTATCTCCATTGGTCATGTCCACTTCCAGCTCTAATGTGGTTGTGTTTGCTTTCTTGGCATTCAAATCATACAAGGAACCCTGGTTATCATGGAATCTGGGAAGTACAATACTCTGGCTGAACTGTTGTCCACAAAGACCAGTTTCCCAGTCTCTGCAGTACAGGAGGCCACATGAGGAGGTAGTGGAGTTGGTTTCAAGTAAATTCTTTTGCCAGATCGGGCACAGGTGATTTAATTTTTCTTTGCACAGAACATGCATCAACTTCTGGGTTAGAGGTTGATGCATAATGTGCTGAATTTATGAACCAATCTAATTCAATCATATTTGGAGGTACCTACCAGGAGCTTCAGGATTCATGAAGAAAAACAAACTACTTTTTTTATATAAAATGAGAAGAAAAGTCCACAAATTAGTGTAGAATGTTATGACTGATGTAAGAAAAGAAGCGTGAAGTGCTCTGTAAAATTAAAAAATGGAAACATTATGTTTTTTGGGTAAAGATTTGAAAGGTATCATGTAGGAGGTGGCATTTCAGATGTGCCTTAATAGATGGATATAATTTTGACAGATGAGGAAGTAACATTGTGGATGGAGAGAACAAGATGAGCAAAGGTACAGTACCACAAAATCATGGTATGTGTTTGGAGAACAGAATGTCATGAAGTTCTATAGAAACACAGAGAAGTGGTGAGCACCATGCCAGAAAATTCATCCATGGCAAGTGGAAAGCATTTAATTTATTATGTGAGTGACAGAGTTGGTAGTGAAGTGAAGAATGATGGGAGACGGTCATTAAGATTTTGAGCAGTGGAATGACATGATCAGAATCTAAACCTAGTTAGAATACTCTGGTTTGAGTATCTAGGATTGCTTAGAATAGAGGGAGGCAAAACCAGAAGCACATGAGCAAGGGGCATGGCAGTGCGTACACGTTCTGGGTCCTGGTTGTAAGCGAGAAACATCTCTCATTAACCTAGGCTAACGGGCAATGTACTGGAAAGAGTGATGGGATGGCTGGAGAAAAAAGCACAGAGAATAGAATCCAGAGGAGGGAGGGGAGCTGGAACGATTGCCAAGATGAATGCGCGCAGACAGCCTGATTAGTTACATTCCTGCTGCTGGCTCTTGTTGGTGGATATGTTATTGGCCCATTGATGATTTTGCTGTTGTGTATTCTTTCTAAAGTGTTCCTACATGTTCGTCCCACTCTAAGTTTCATGGGCCCAGGTAGGAGAAGGTGACTGGCTGAGACTGTGTCCTCAGGTGCTGGGCCCGGAAGGAAGAGCTGCTGCTACTGTGGCTTCCAGAATGGGAGGTGGGGCACTGCCCCACCTCAGTCCTACACACACTGAAGAAGGGGGCTGGTTATGGGGAGGCCAAAAAGAGAAAAAGGTCATGTTCACTGGCTTCTGCCTCTCTGGCTGCTTAAGGGATATATCCTTTCCCTGCATTTACACTGAAAAAGAAAAATAAGTAATATTGCTCAAAACAACCAAGGAGCTATTTACTTTTTCTTCAGTGGGAAATAACTCAGAGCCCTTGTCATATTGTACATCTGGTTCCATAGTTCTGAGAAATGCCCATTTTTCTTCTAGATGAATATCCCATCTCTCAGCTAATTGATTAAGTTGGCCATCACCAGTAAAACTTGTATGTGACAACGGGGAAAAGGGAGAAGAAAAAAGAGGGGAAAATTTGTGCATCCATTTGAGTGGCTGCAGTTTAAATTAATGACTTGTTTTTTTCCAATTTTGATAATTCTTTTCCTGAGGTGTTTGGGGGTCAGAATGATCCTAATTTCATCTTTTAAAAAATGTTCTATATTTAAAATGCCTATTACTATGCCTGGCACCGAGTGGACTAATTAACCTTTCACCCGGATCTGACTGCACAAGGAGATTCCCCAAATGGTGATCTCAGTTCCATCCATACTGCTTCCTGCCTCCCGGGGAGCATCTGCCTCTCTATTCCTTTTGGTGGTCAGCAATAATCACAAGTACTGCAACATCCTTTTCATAATTTTTACCCATTTTCAGGAGATACTCGAAATTGCTGGCCCCCGTTCAGTGGAATCCTCATGATGCTGCACAGGTTGGCTTGTTTCAGGGCATCGCTGCGTCCAGGGCAGCAGCACTCCACCCCTGCGACACTGAGTCCTCGTGCGCCCTGCACCCAAGGCTCTGAGGCTCACGCCAGACCGTCTGCTGCCTGCGGGTGTGGAATATGATAGAACCAGTGAAGTTCCTGGGCGCTGGCTCACAGCCGTGCTCCTTTGACTGTAATGGGGACTTAGTGTTCACAAGAAATGTTTGGGGATATTCTTACCATGAGGATTATTTAGGTGGTTCTCAAGGGTGGTTGTTCTGTACTTCATTTGTGATGTTGATGAGGTTGCAGGAGGAGGCGAGAACAGCATTCAGCTACTCTGCCTTCCTGACCGGAAGTTACCATGAGGGTTGAAAAATGCTGGCGGAGCACCAGGAGTAAGCCAGCTGGGAGGCCTACGTTACCTGTTCAGGCAACTTCCTGTGTCTTCCAGACTTTCTGGGGCCAAGTTCCATGTATATCTTTTGCACTTGAAGATGGATATGCTAGAATTTGTGCCAGCCAAGCCATATATACAACTTAGATTCCGTGGCCAGCTGTATCCTGTTGTAAGCCATTCACTCTGAACCTTGGCTTAATAGCAGGGCATGAACTTCTAAAAGGTGCCTTCCGTTAGAACCCAAGAAGCCTCCTCTCTGATTCTCCTTGAGGGGTTTGTTACAGTCTCCATACAACATCCGGATTACCTGAGACCCCTTGAGTTCTCCAACATCTCTGGGTCATAAGGTTGAGGGCAGAACTCCTAGCCCTACTGCCTACCCAGCCGGACAGCATTATCTTGCCCTTGGCCTCACTCAAGGCCAGTGGCTGTCAGGTCACTTGGTGAATGTATCAGACCATCTCCCCAAATGCAACTTATTTTGCCTTCTGTATATGAAGAGACACACTGTACACTGTGCCTATTTTCTTGTTGGTGAGTTGAGGAACCTGTCTTTTCCTTTGGAGGAGATGTCGGACGCACCTAAAACCACTGATCCCTGACTTATCTTCTTCACTGAGTTACCAGGCCTCCTTAATCCTGTAGGATCCAGCCCTGCCCTCTAGCACCTATATCTCTTTCTAACACATTGAGAACACTGGCTACTTCCTGCTCTCCAGGTCCTGCCAGAGTGAGATGATGTCATCAAAGCAGCCACCCAGCATACTGGTAAGGTGGCCAATGTTCTGTAGACTCAACCCTGGCACAGATCAGAGGGTCATCTAACCCTGGGGCAAGAATGTTACGGTTCGTAGCTCTCTTGCCAAGTGACAGACATGGACCTCTGCCATCGTCTCTACCTTGGGATGTAACAGAAGCCCTTGCCAGATTAGGATCTGCATTCCTGGTGCCAGACTTCTGTGGCTTTGCTCCCATAAAGGGACAACTTCCAAAACAAGTCCTCTGTTTTGTCTTGTGATTTAGCTTCTCAGAATCCACTTCTGTTTGCAAGATTTGTCTATGTTCTGCACTGCCCGTCCTGTCAGAGTTAAATGGGGTGCTTTGGGTCACCACACCTGCTTCTTTTAAGTTGTTGATGATGGCATTTTCTCTGCAGCATCCCCCAGGGAAGTGGTTAGCTCTTGGCTCTTTAAGTTTTGGATTTACCATTTTGTTTTTGTTAAGGAGTGGGGAGAGAACAGTCTTACTACTTTTCTTTCTCCCATCTTATCCTTTATTGTCATGGCTAGTGAGCCAGTTATAGAAAAGCTTCCTGTTCCTGGAGAGATCCATTTTAGCTCTTGGCTCAGAAATTGGGGGGGAACCCTTAAAATATGTTGGAAGCTGTACTGAGATGGCAATGCCTGGACTCTGTTATGATGCCTGGACTTCATTCACTGTTTGGTTGACACATCAGGCCTCTGTTTATTAGGTTTGGAACATTTTTCCTTAAAAAAGTCAAGTAGTATCTCAGCGAGCTACCCATATAATCTGTCTGTTGGACCCACTGGTCACTGCCAAAGAGCTGGATCATTCAATTGCTTGATACCTACTAGGAAAGCCGCCCTACTTTGTAGCTGGAGGTTAAGGCGTTTGCTACTCCAAGATCCTTTAACTCCAAATAAAATCAGACAGCCCATTTCAATATAGTATCTTCCAATGGAATCTCTAACTTAAACACAGATCAGTTTTTCATAGATACTGTCACTGTCCTCAAGGGACTTCCCGAAGGGGGTGCCTTCTGGGTCACTTTGGGACACCCAGTCTGAGAGAGAGCAAGCATGGGTCATACGATAAGTACTCCAGCATTCCTGTCTTCCAAAGTCTTCGAGTCCACTCAGTATATTACAGTGAGGAATTCCTAGCATTTCAGCTTTGTTCCGTGTGCTCAGGAACCAAATCGAGATTTCTGCGGACCAGCTGAGCACACTGTTAGAACCACTCCTGGCTACTGATTGAGCAAGGACATCCAGCCCAGAATTTCCACTAAGTGTGCTTATATTGATAAATTCAGCTCCAATATGAAGCTGCATTCTTTTCTTCCTTGGCCAAATACCATATTTTTTGGACTATAAGATGCACTGTCCCCCCCACCACCAAATTTGAGAGGAATAATGGTTGTTAATGCTGCTGTTGAGTTCTGTTTACATTTACATTGGTGAAATATTATGCTATTTATGTTATTCAATATTTTACCACATTTTTTGCTTCAAGAATTTTTTTCCTTCTCTAAAACTTGGGTGCATCTTATGGTCCAAATGTAAGGCACCTCAAAATACATTCTTGCACAGATTCCCTAGAGTTTGGCCAATGTAAACAAGCAACATTCTGAATTGTTTTTGGTGTATTGTAATTATTTGGGGGCTTGATTTTCTGTTGGCCCCTTGGGGCGTGTTTGGATCTGGCTGTAGTTACAGGACTGACAATAATATGATGCGTGCATGTGTGTGTCTGCCTGTATACTCACATGCTTGTGGGGGGTGGAGTGTGAGTAGAGTTAGCCTCATCTTTACAGGTAGTTCTCGGAAGCAAGGAAGACACTGTAAAAATGTATTCCACATATGAATATCCAATTTGAGTTTGCAGATAAATACATGAACTGTAGAGACATAATGACCATTCAGAAAGCATTGCCAAACTGTTGAAATCTAATTTCCCAAAGGATTCATTATCATAATATCTCTTTTCCAGACTGAAATGGATTTCCCCAGGTCAAAGGGATTAGATTTGGCTGAGATAGAATTGGTCTCTTACTTTCAAAATCAAAATCAAGACCTGAATAATTCCACTGAGACCTTGCCTCGAACTGGATGATAGTCCTTGGGATGAAAAATATCCCCTTCTGCTCTCTATGACCTTGGTGTTATCTTTCTTCCCTTTCTCCTTCCTGATGATGATTGATGTTTCTGTCATATCAATGTTTGTCTCCCTTTTTTTCTCACTCCTTTCCCCCCTCTCTAAAAATAAAATAAATTAAAAAATCTTTAAAAGAATTCAGACACTGAGTAGTATTCAATTGTGTAAATGTACCAGAGCTTTTTTATCCACTTAGCTACTGATGGGCACTTGGGCTGTTTCCAGATCTTGGCTCTTGTAAATAACACTGCAGTGAATATAGGGGTGCATATATTCTTTTGAATTAGTATTTTGAGTTTCTTTGGACATTATTCCCAGAAGTGAAATCACTGGGTCAAGAGGTAATTTCATTTTTTTAATTAATTTTTTATCCTTACCTGAGGACATTTTTTTTTTTTCATTGCTTTTAGAGAGAGAGGAAGGGGGAGAAGTAGGGAGAGAGAGAAACATCAATGCAAGAGAAAAGCATTGACTAGTTGCCTCCTGTAAGGACCCAGACCAGGGATTGTACATCCATGGACCAGGAATTGAACTCACAGCCTAGGTATATACCCTGACTGGGAATCAAACCTGCAACTTTTCATTTATGGGGCAACACCCCAACCAACACCAGCCAAAGTAGTACCTCCATTTTTAATTTTTTGAGGAAACTCCCCATACTGTTTTCCACAGTGGTTATATAATGTTTTATTGAGTTGTACACTCAACACCTGCATGGTTTTATTAACATTGTCTTCCCAATAAATTCAATAAAAATAAACAAAAAAAAGAAAATTTAGAAAAAGGATTTCTGCCAAGGTATGACAGGGTAGGTAACATAAGATGCAACATACAGATGATGTATTATAGAATCGTGCACTTGAAACCTATGGGATTTTATTAACCAATGTCACCCCAATACATTTAGTTAAAAAAAGATTCCTTCCAAAAGGAAAATTCAGACATGAATGCATCCTCTCCAAGTTGTATCAAATAGAGTTTCTTTCCCCAAGTAAAATTTGCACTCAGTTGCCTGCAGATCTGTGGAAATTTGCAACAAAGCCAAGTTCTTTTGATTCCTGTTGAGATTCTCACAATGCCAAGTCACTGCTCCCACTTCTGACCTTGGACTGATTCTGCTGGGGAGAATGTTATTTACTTAAGAAAGAACAAAGTAGCCATGAGACTTTACATTTTTACATATTATTTCTTTGTTCTCATAAGACATTATTAAAGCAATTATAAAACATTGTGAAAGGAAACAGAACTCTAATTTCACCTCAAATTTTACCTCCTTGCCAGAGCAGAGAAGGAACAAAGTCTCCATTCTTTCTTGTGTCCCCGTCAGTCATTTCCGAGTCAGTCAGGACCTGCTTGGGGTCTTCGGCTCTGGGCAGCACACCTTTCTTGGGTACTTAGTAAGCTTCCATCTATTTGATTCCAATCAAGTTCATATATCAATAACCAAACCACAGCTTCTCGCTAGACTTCTATACCTTTATACCTCTCTCTGCATATCTATATCATCTATGTCTCTATCTTTCTGCTCCCCTTGCTTTTCTCTCTTGACTAACTTGCTAATCTTCAAACATTTATTATGTTTTTTAGTGCTACATTCCAAGGAGGGTTAGCAGTAGGCTCTGCCCAACCTTCCATATCTCCCCCCCTCCCCACGCCCCGCCTACAAAAAGGCTCTGAGTTAACTATGACTCCCAGGTACTCCAATCCATTCCGAGATTTAAGCAATGGGTATGATCCTTCGGACTTGATCCGTGCTTCAAGGCTGGGTTTTAATCAGCTTTGTTACTCAAAGCATTTCTAAATTTTCCATGCTCCTGTTGGGGGCTCTCTGAATCCATGGGCTCTGTTTCCTTTCCTTTCTTGCTTTCACTCTGGGCCAGTTCGTTTCTGAGCTCATCTCCCTCTCACAAACCTGGCCAACTGCAGCACCAGCCCAGGCACTCAGGTTTAACAGTGTGTTTCTTCACTGCTTCCCCTGGAGTTACAAGTCCAGCCAGTGTGCGATCTGCTCCCCAGGTGACCACATGTGACAGTTTTTTACTAGTATTTGCCACTGCATAACACCAATCCCTGCCTCTCCAGCCTCCGTTAGCAGTGTTCTGGCTGCCTGCCAATGAACCACTAAGTTTGAGTTTTTATTACGGCAGCACTCCAAGGGTAGGTACCAGTTTTCACATCTGTCTGAACAACCTCGGTTCTGGTAGCAACAAACAACTCTCAAGTCTTCTATGACTTTACACAGGAAAAATTTACCTCTTGTTCATGATGTTCAAAGAGGGTTATCTCACTATAGTGACTGAGAGCGTCAAAGTGACAGACAGTCTCCTGAGCACAGCCTGGGGTGGTCGCCGAGGCAGGAAAAAGGGGATGTGCAGGGTTATGTGCTGAAATGAGACACAGTGGCGTCGCTCACACTTCGCCAGTCCTTAGTCAGGCCTAAGTCCAATGTTCGAGTCCTTCCTTGTGGGAGTGCTAATCCCGGTACCTGTGATTACGACTTTATTTGGAAGTAGGGTCTTTACCAAGATAATCAAATAAAAATGCAGTCCTCAGGGCAGGCCCTCACCCGTACATCTGGCGTCCTTCTACACAGGGAAAACGTGGGCAGACCCAAACATGCATAGAAGGGAGAGGATGCGAAAACACAAGGAGAACGTGATCTATCACCCACAGGCTGCCTGAGGTTGGCGGAAGCTAGGACAGAGCTCCCTTGGACCCTCAGAAGGCACCAACCTGGCTGACATCTGCAGTTTGGACTTTCAGCCTCCAGAATTGGGGGGAAATAACTATCTGTTTCTTAAGTGACTCAGTTTTTGGTACGGTAGCCCTGGCAACTAGTACACCGACTATGTACCCAGAGGAAGGAGATAGTTTGGCATGTTTATGAACAACATTAATCCCTTTTGCAATGTCTTTATTTATGTAAAATACATATAATTTTACAAGTTTCTCATCCTAGTTTATAGAGAAATCTCTTCACTTGACATTATTTAATATATCTTTGTGTTTGTATGCTGATATCTATTTTCATGATTAAAATGCTGCATTATATAATTTAAAGTCTTTAATTTACAATTTTCATGCTGTTAGCAAGTACTATGAATTGTGCAATCAAAAATTAGAGAGACTATAGAATTTTCAGTTAACATCAATTTTTAATAAATCAATACATATGAGATACCTGAAGTGTGAACACATTACACAGTATTACCAGAAATGTACCTGATGCCAAGTCTTTAGCAAGTCAGCAATCATCGCCAGCACATGACTGAGTTTATTACTATCTGGACAGCATGCGCCAATCTGTTCTGTTACTAGGCCTTCTCAGAGATGATAAAAAAATTAGGGATAAAAAAATCCGCCTCTAACTGTTCCAAAGAACATTTAAATTTTATCCCTTAATTCAGAGATAAATAAAGCAAGCCCTGATTTTCTAGGGAACAGTCAATGAAAAACAAAAAATCCAAATGAAGTTTGTGCTTATTCTCAATACCTGGTGTTGCTCAAGAAGAAAACCCTTTGATCTTGAACTCCTGCTTAAGTATATGTATCCTTGTAAGGGATGCTGTACTACACGCCGGAACACTCTCTTCTCTCCCACTCCAGCGTTAAATTATGTACGGCTCACTGGTGTATATAAATATTTCCTTCTAGTTGGAACCTCACTTGCAGATGGTAGAATGTCATAAATATAAGTTAAAAAAAAACAGTAACAGGCTCAGAATACTCAAGGTTTCTGAATGTCACACGTGTATGAAAAATGCATGAGATTCCTTCACAGGGTGAAGAGGCCACTTTCATTTTTTATCTGCATCTCATCCCAAGAAAAGTGAACAAACTGACAGAACAAAATAACTCTTCCTTTAGGCTACACTTTATGTTTTCAGGGTTGAATTAAAGAAATTGTTATTAGGTGCCCTGAAATTTGGCTAGTAGGCTGAGACCTTCTCTGTACCAAGCCCAATTTAATAAACTTAAAAAAATGTCAGCAGGTGGCAAATGAAGCTCTTAACTCCTGTTTTTGGAATGTGTGTGCAATTCTTTTTTTTTGTACTTTTTAAAATATATTTTATTGATTGTGCTATTACAGTTGTCCCGTTTCCCCCCTTCATTCCCCTCTACCCTGCACACCCCCTCCCACCCACATTCCCCCCTTTAGTTCATGTCCATGTGCCATAAGTTCTTTAGCTTCTACATTTCCCACACTATTCTTGCCCTCCCCCTGTCTGTTTTCTACCCACCGTCTGTGCTACTTGTTTTCTGTACCTTGTCCCCCTTTCTCTTCCTCCCACTCCCCTGTTGCTAACCCTCCATGTGATCTCCATTTCTGTGTTTCTGCTCCTCTTGTAGTGGTTTGCTTAGTTGGCTTTTGTTTTAGGTGTGGTTGTTAATGCCTATGAGTTTGCTGTCTTTTTACTGTTCATATTTTTTATCTTCTTTTTCTTAGATAAGTCCCTTTAACATTTCATATAATACGGGCTTGGTGATGATGAACTCCTTTAACTTGACCTTATCTGAGAAGCACTTTATCTTCCCTTCCATTCTAAATGACAGCTTTGCTGGATAGAGCAATCTTGGATGCAGGTCCTTGACTTTCATGACTTGGAATACTTCTTCCCAGCTCCTTCTTGCCTGGAAGGTCTCTTTTGAGAAATCAGCTGACAGTCTGAGGGGAACTCCTTTGTAGGTGACTCTGCCTTTATCCCTTGCTGCTTCTAGAATTCTCTCCTTCATTTTAATCTTGGCTAATGTAATGATGATGTGCCTTGGTGTGCTTCTCCTTGGATCCAACTTCTTTGGGACTCTCTGGGTTTCCTGGACTTCCTGGAAGTCTATTTCCTTTGCCAGATTGGGGAAGTTCTCCTTTATTATTTGCTCCAATAAGTTTTCCACTTGTTGCTCTTCCTCTTCCCCTTCTGGTACCTCTATAATTTGGATGTTGGGACGTTTAAAGATGTCCTGGAGGTTCCTAAGCCTCTGCTCATTTTTTTGAATTCTTGTTTCTTCCTTCTTTTCTGTTTGGTTGTTTCTTTCTTCCTTCTGGTCCAATCCATTGATTTGAGTCCCAGTTTTCCTCCCATCTCTATTGGTTCCCTGTATGTTTTTCTTCATTTCACTTATTGTAGCCTTCATTTTTTCATCTAATTTGTGAGCAAAATCAACCAATTCTGTGAGCATCCTGATCACCAGGGCTTTGAATTGTGCATCTGATAGGTTGGTTATCTCTTTGCTGCTTAGATGAATTGGCTCTGGGGCTTTGATCTGTTCTCCAGTTTGATCCATTTTTGTTTCCATTTTTTTTTTGCCTAGTTGCAGCTGTTATGTATGAGGGGTGGAGCCTTAGGTGCTCCCCAGGGAGGGGCAGCCCAGTAGCTGGGTAGTGACGCTGTATGTGGGGGTGGGGTCTGAGAGGAAACAATGGCTCTTGCTCTGCTCACTCTCAGATTCCACTCCCTTCCGCTGCTTCCCCTTCATCTGGATTATCTATATGCAAATGTGGGACCACCTGGTCAGCCAGCCACCTTGCACCGCCTCACTGGGTCTGCACAGTTGCCACCCCATACCTGGGGTCTGCTAGCCACCGCCTGTGCACCTGGGGTCTGCCAGCTGCTGCTGCCTGTGTGCCTGGTCTGCACCTCCTGCTGTGGTCTTTTTCCTGACTCGACTCCGCCCCTCTTACCGGTCTGGATGAATGGTTGTTGGACTTCCGAACAGTTCAATTTTCTATGAGTTCTGGTTGTTTTCTTGTTTCTAAATCTTTGTTGTCCTTAATTTTGGTTGTGAGAGGAGGCACAGTGTGTCCACTTACGCCTCCATCTTGGCCGGAAGTTATGTGTGCAATTCTGACTATACTTCCTAAAGCTCCAGCGGTGGGAAAGTAAGAGTTTTGGAACTGCCCTGTGAAATCAGCCTTGTGATCTGAGTCTTTTCATCAGGGTCAACCAACACCTTTGTTACCACAGCCATCATGACACAATTGTTTACTGAGCAATTACTACCCACTGGGCACTGCACCAAGGGCTGTACATGTGTCAGGCCATAGAGTCTGCACAGGAGCTGGATAAAGTAGGGGTCATTATCCCCACTTTACAGATAAGAAACTACATTTCAGGAAGATTTTATGCAAGAGTACCTGTAGCTAGTGTGTCCCTGAATGTAGATGTGAATCAGCTTGCTGTCTCAATCTCTTGACTGTTATTCCAGTAATTTCCAATAATTATTCATGCAATAGCACTTATGGAAAGTGACAATATTTTTATGAAGACTGGGAAAACTCAAGGGGGATTTGGGAGGATACATACTGGAGCTTGGTGAAAACCAAATTATTTCATTTTGCCTATGTTACATGTTACTATGATAAAAAACAAAGCATGAAGGAAAATATGAAACTTTTACTTTTTTATAGAACTTACAAATAAAATCTTGTCGCATTTTAAATAAGAAACATGAACTCACTTTCACAACCATGAATTTTTGGTATCAGCTTTGCTTCAGATTCTCAATAGCTATTTCACATAGCAACTTTTTACAAACAGGTGAAAAAGATTTGAATTCTTTTTTACGGTCATTTATAATAGATGAATTATATTTAATAAATCTGAGGGTTCCTTTTATAATGTTGAAATAGTCAATGGTAAATTTTATGTGAAAATGAGTGAGTTCTGAATCCAGTCTTTTCCCGGTCAGGCCCTCCGGAGTAATGATAAAACTTTGCTTTGTCCTGGAGCTGTGTCTACAGCAGGCTCATCCCCACAGCCCCCACTTGCATAAATGGTGCAGCTGGGGGCTTCAAGCTGGAGATCTTCCATTCTAAAGGCGTCATCCAGTACTGTGTTGAGAATGCACCATATGGGGGCAAAGTGGAAGGAGGGAGAATGAGTATAGTGTTTTAATGAGATTAAAAAGAAGAGCGATAAAAGACAATTGATTTTTGGCTTAGAGAACTGAAGTCCCTTGGGCAAGTTCAGAGAAAACAAACTTGGATTTGAACCCAACTCCTGACCCATATTCACCCATCAGATAACATCACATGCCCCAGTGCTCCTATCAGGGTCCTTCACGGGTGACCGACATTTAATGTAAAGAAAAGAGCAATTTCTAGATGCTGTTCCCAGTCTTGGTTAATCTTTTAAGCCACAAGATTTACTTCTTTGCCATGTTTCTTTCCTCATTATACTTCTCTAGATATAAATAGGTAAAAGGGACCATCCTGCCGTTTATCCATCAGCAGTGCATTTCCAGTACTGAGTGAGTGTGCATTCACGATTATTGATTATCCAATATGTGCTGAGTATTGTGCTAAAGGGTGAGCAAGTGTAACACCAATTGAGTGGGGGGAAAGGAAGCCCTGCAAATAGAAATTGGGTGGCATCCATCACTATGGAAGATGAGGTCATGAACTCTACTTGATGGCTCAATGAAAGGCTTCCTAGAAAGGTGACAGTCGAGCTGGGTTTTGAAGTGTGAATAGGAGTTTGGCAAACAAAACAAGTATGTACCTGTGGAGCATGATAATCTGAGTTTTAGCCATGTGGTGAGATGCTAGCATGAGACTGTGGGAAGAACACCAGGCAGGAAATCAAGAAACTCACGTTCTTGTCCTGATTTGTACACTCGGACTTCTGGATAAGTCATTTAGCATCTCTAGCCTGCAGACTGTTGGGTGAAAGTGTTTTGAAAAAGGAAAAATACTCGACAAATGTAAGGATATTATTCTCTTCCTTCAACGAGCATTTCTACCCTCAGCTCTTTCACACAAGAGTTGATGACTATGCCTGTTTGAAATTCATATTTCCTTTCTTGCCCTTCACTGGTCCCCAAAGTCATCTTTTTTCTTTTAATGAAGCATTTCAAAGTTGATTGTCATTCGGCACCACATGCTCATTGAGGAATAGATTTTAAAATTTAAATCCATACCTGAGCTCCCAATATAGATGCCACATTGTGCTTTGTGCTGTGAGTTCTACCCATTCCCTGGGGAACTCCTAATCCAGCAGAAGAGACTGTTACATGCAGAAATAACTCTGACCCAGGCAGACAGGGACAAAGTGAGGAAACCTGTGAAATAGTAATCGAGGGGCAGATGTACTGTGCATGGGTAACTCTCGTATAAATTTAACAGTAAATGAAAAGTAGGTGCCTCCAACGTGCAGCAAGAACCTCACACCCATGGAGTGTTATTCTGTTTACACCTCACGTTCGCTTACGTGATCTCATTTGATCCTCACAATGAACTTGGGATGTAGGAAGGTGTCATTTTAGTTTCTGGGTGAGAAATCCAGACCTGGGGAAGTTAACTCTGCTGCTCAGAGTTCATAGCAGTGGTTGGGGGAATGGGATAGATTTTCAAATTCAGTAACTTTTTTTATGGCACCAACTGGCTAGACACAGATTTTGGAGGCCAGAGGTGGGATAGAGTGGGACTGAATGACAAGTTCTTGATATAGTTTCTCCTTTAAACATTTCTTGGTTGATTGATTTTCCCTGTGGGATGTGGGGGTGAAACTAACCACATCTCCAGTTTCATGGATTAACCAACAGGTGGCACCAGGTCCCAATGCAAACCTTCCTCCCCGAAGCTTCAGCACACAGACCACTGACCTCCCCTGGGGCCTTACCAATTCAACCGGGAAGATCAAAGTGGGGCTCATAACCCTGCTTGCTGGCATAGTCAGAGTCTGCTTACTTACATACTTCAAATCCTTAAGCAAGGACTACAAGGCAGGCACGAGGAAGTGGAAGGCATCCAGGCTTTGGACCATACTCACTTTAGAATATACGCTCTGCCATGCATTAAGGTTGAACACTTTGGACAACCCAACTTCTCTCTACTCTAGCTCCTCACCTCTCAAGGGGAGTAACCAGTGCCAACCTTTCCCAATGGTTTTTGTGAATATCAGTCATGAACATACAGTGGCTGGCACATGCTAGCTGTTCTGTAAATGGTAGAGGTAAGGAAACCGTGAGTATACTTTCTTCTAACTCCCACCCATTTGTTCTCTGAAAGCCATGTCCAAGTAATTAGTCTGGTATCTACTATCAGTGGGGTATTATTCTTGCAACTGGACTGTTTGGAAGAGGGTTCTCCGTGAAGAATGAAGAAAGTGAAAAGCATTAAGTAGTGGAAAGAGAGGAAAATTATAGTCTTTATGCTATGAGGGCTTTGGTCATCTGTCTCAGAAACATTACTTTGTCCAAAGTCCCAAAATGTAATAGACCAATGCATGCTTATTAATTAGGTATAAAACTAAGTACTCTACATCAGTGGTCCCCAACCTTTTTGGCACTGGGGACCGGTTTCATGGAAGACAATTTTTCCATGGATCAGGATGGGGGTTTGGTTTGGGGATGATTCAAGTGCATTACATTCAAGCTCACGTCCTGCTGTGCGGCCTGGTCCCTAACGGGCCCGGACCAGTACCAGTATGTGGCCTGGAGGTTGGGGACCCCTGCTCTACATTATTGAAATATAAGATATAGACTCTTTCTTCTCAAAATTTATAGTTTAATAAGGAAGAAAGGACTAATACATGAAACGATGAAAATACCAGATTATGATTCTGTATGTAGTTAATTGTTTAATGGGATGTTTGTGTAGGATTTAGGGTAGTTTTTGATTTCGTCCTCATGTAATCTGCTCATTTCTGTGATGTGTGGAATGGCTGGTTACCAGAGTAATTTCTGAGGAATCATAGGCAACCTCTCAGTAAACAACCTGAAGGACAACAGTGGATGAAATCCACAGAGTTCATAAGTGAGGAGCCCTCTTTACAGTAAATATCTTTTATTCAGTGGGGTAGGTCACCCTTAGCAAGTACCCAGTCTTGTGAACATCTGAGCTGGTTTGGCTCTTGCAGATTGCAAGATAAAAAAGATGTTAGGTTACCTAAGGAGTAGAAGGTTTTATGAGAATATGAAAATAGCAAACAAACAATGGGACAGCTTCTCAGATGGCTTCATGCAGCCTGGAAGTTCGTTCCATTCCAGCCTCTTCAACAGCGGATGTTTCTTGCTTCCTCCTGCTGCACAAGTGTGGACACTCTGCTTTACTGTTCCTGCTGTAATCAAGTGACTGCCAATGCCCCCCTCTTTTGTTTCCTTTTAATAGCAGGGTTTCTGCTAACTTGTGGCCTGGGCTCACGCCTTCTGTTAGCTTCTGGATAACTTCTTTTTTACTGCTTTTCTCTGCGTCTCTTTCTTTCTGTCCAGCAACCATCTGTCTGGCAACTCTTTCGAGGTTGAATAGAGGATTTGATTGTGTTGTCCATTCACCATGGATCACTGCATGCTCCTGGGTCACCCAATGAGCTTCTGATGAACTGTTTTGGTTGCCTTGGGTTGGGTGTCCTTCCCTAATTCATCTAATTATGTCCACGGTTTTGGGGCTACATGGTTCAGAGCCCAGGGACCCGCATGTCAGGAAACCTTCAGCAGTGGGTCATGGCCATGACAGCCATGATAGGACCCTCAGCAGAGACAATAACTGCAGCCGCATTTAATGGTGCTCCCAAAGGGCTGCATAGGAAACCACTGTACAAGAAACAAGAAATAAACCTTTTAACGGAAGCTTCCTGTGCAAGCCATGGGAGCTGTGCTCATGTGTGTAAGTTTCCTATTTTTAGTGTACAAATTCCCACAAATTTGGTGGCTTGAAGCCACTAGGTTCAGTGGGTCAGAAGATCTGTGTGGGTATCACTGGACTGAAATCTGGGTGTGGACAGGGCTGCACTCCTTTCTGGAGGCTCCAGTGGAGCTGAAATCAGTTCCTTGCAATCATACAATTGAAGACGCTTTTCCTTGCTGGCTGTCAGCTGAGGACTCACTTTCCAGAAACTGCCTGCTTTCCTTGGCTGGTGGCCCCTGCCTCTGCCTTTCAAGCCAACAATAGCAGATTAAGTAGCTCTCAAGCTTCAAAGCTTTCCTGCTTCTTCTTCTCTTCCCCGTGATCCTTCTGCCTCCCTCTTCCACTTTTAAAGACTCCTGGGATTAGACTGGGCCTATCAGAATAATCTAGGATAATCCCACCCCCGCATCTCCTACTCAAAGTCTGTAATGTTCATCATATCTGCAAAGTTCCTTTTACCATGTAACATATTCATAGGCTCTAGGGATTGGGGCACGGACACTTTGGGGCGCCATCTTTCTGCCCATCACACCATTTTTTGACTTGTACTTGGGTTGGCCATGACACATATAAATCCTTCAGAACCTATCTCAGTTTCATGTCCCCCTGAAGCTTTCCTAAAATATGTTGTACTTGGCAACACTGATCCGTTTTCCCTTGGACTTCCTATGGCATGTATTGGTTCTCCCACATTTTGTCACCTGATTTATAGTAGTCTTGATGGTTTCTGTTACTCCATGTATGTATTTTGTGTTTCTGTCATTTCCTCAGTGAGACTGCAAATTCTTGAGGAAATGCACTCATCTTTTGTGTTCCTAAAGGCATTCACTCAGTGCTAGGTGAACACAGGCCACTCAAGAAATATTTAAAATAACGCACAATATACTTTGGAGGAAGAATAAAGTCTAGTGAAGGATCTCTCCAGCAAACAATGACTGCTTCAATGAATTACTATCCCTATGACAAAGAATTCTTCGAATACGCTTTCTAATTCCCTTCTCTCATGCTGGCAGCCAGAAATTACTAGAATTTAAATTAATCCAGCAAGGTCTTGCAGACATAATAGAGTCCCTGCCCTCGGACTGTATTATTTTCTTCATGAAATAGGCATGGTTAGAGTTAAGGAATCCTTGATAGAGAAAGATCATATAACATCATAATTACACTAAATTCAAGTCTCCTATAAAGATAAGATAATCGAATGGTGGGAAGTTCAAACTTAGGCCTGCATTCTATCATTCCACTTTGCTTCCAAAGTCCATTGAATGTGTCCATAAAGACAAGACCAGAGTTATTAAAGGACCAGACAACAGACCATTAATCTGTTACTAAAAACAGTGTTTTTTTCTAGTATGGACCACACTGAAAAGGCCCATTGACAAGTGACCTTGGGACCCATGCTATCCTGGCTCGCCCACTCACCTCCAGACAGAAGGCTGTAGGAGGGCCAGCATTCTGGGGCAGCTCTCTCTTTTCTTACTTCATAGAGGAGAAAGCTAGGTTTTCGTTTTTGGTTTTGGTTTTTCCACAGATATCTGAGGCAGGTAGCCTCGGTGAGTGGGAAATGGAGTCTGTCTTGATTTTGAGCCGTTTACTGGTTATATGATCCAGTCTCATTAGTCACTCTGTGACTTCAACTCTCAGAGAAGATATTCTTCCTCCTAAGGAAGAGGAGGAGCTGAGAGACTGGAAATTTTACTCCTGCTGCTCCTCCCTGCAGAATGGAACCAAAGTCCCCTCTCTTCTGTGGACACGTGAGGGCAGGGGTAAACACTGACCCATCTCTGCCTTTCAGATACTTTTATGGAGCGCCCCTTATTTATCAGCCATCAGACTGGGTCTTCTGTACCCATTTCTCATTAATCCTTACACTACCCTGGTGGTCGGATACTAAGGGTGCACAGTTCGATCTTTAGAAGCCATTATTTCTCTCCTCCGCCCTGTCACCCCTCAGAAGAGGTGCTCTGATAAGGGCTAAGAGTGTGAGTGGGCCGTTGGGTTTGGGGTGGGAGGGTGCTTTATTTTGTTTTTTAGAAAACACAGGGGTTAGTTAAACTATATTTTCAGTGTGTAGTGCAATTTTTTGCTTTTGTAATTCCTTTTGCTTTGTTATTTTGGAAACTCTTTATCTGCAGAATTCTCTTTTGAATCCTCTTTCTTGCATAGCTGACTGCGGTAAGAGATGTTCTCCCCTCCCCAATGTGTTTTTAAAAATCTTTTCTAGTTTATATTTACAGAAGAGTTGCAAAAATAGTATCTGGTGTACATGTACCTTTCACCAATCTTTGCCTGGTGTTAACCTGTGTAACCATAGTATAATATAATGATCAGAATCAATGATTAAAATGTTAAGAAGTTAACATTGGTACAGTCTCACTCAACTCAGCTGCAGGCCTTGCTGAAATATCACTCATTCTCCACCCCTCTCACCTGCCCATGTCCTTTTTCTGTTCCAGGATCCTATCCAGAACCTCACTTGCATGTGTTAATCTATCTCTTTAGTCTCTTCCAATCTGTGACAGTTTCACATTATTTCTATGTCTTTCATAACCTTGACATTTTGATGAGTACTGGGAAGTTATTTTGCAGAATATCTCTCCCTTTGGGTTTGTCTTATGTTTTGTCACGATTTGATGAGGCTCTGCATTTTTGGCAGGAATAGCACAGGTGACGTTTGTCTTAGCAATATCAGGAAGTACATATATACCTTGTTACCAGTGATGCTAATTTTGATTACTTGGTTAAGGTGGTGTCTGCTGGGTTTCCACTATAAAGTTATCATTTTTACCTTTGAAATTGATACATAGAGTGAGAAAGATTACTTTGAGAGTATGATAATATTTTTTTTCCTCAGGCTTTTGCTCATTTATATTAACATCCATTGGTAGATCTTGTCTGTAACAGATAAATGCTTCTTTGCAAATTGCGCTTTTGAGACAGATTTTTTAGACCAATTCGAACACCTCTGAGCTTTGATATTGCTGTTGCTGGATCAGTTAATATATAAGTAGCATGGCTGGCATTTTCAAGCCAAGTCCTCAGAGGTGCTAGAAATTGGACTTCATTTTTCTATTACTCAACCTGATCTCTACCTTGAACCTCATTTCTTCCTGGTAGTAGAACATTACCCAGTTAATTCCAGTTTTGATGAAATATTTCAGATTAGGTATATTTCAGGGCTTTTTCTGCCCAAATGCTTCTCACAGATTGGCTCGGAAAGATGAGGTAATCACTTTCTGCAGCAGGCCAGCTCAGTAACGCATCCTCTTATGCCCTCCCCCAACTCTCTCTCTTCCATCTCACCCATGCTTCTTTGTACTTCCTAGAAAATAGTGGCAAATAAGCCCTCTTAAGGCTCTACTTTTTCTTTTGCAGGCTAAAACAAGGACTTTTCTTATCTCCATGGACCCCACCTGGAAATGAGCCCAGTCTTCCTTTGCTCTCTGAATGCCAAAATTATCTGGAGAGAAGCATTTTCCCATTTGTCGCTCCCCTTAGTCTAAGATCTGAGCTTGGAGAGGAGATTAGAGCTTGAAGTCCCTTCTTTAAAGATGGAGATTCCTCCATCCCTCCCCCTCATCACATATGGAACTTCCCTATTCTTTCCTATGTCACATTTCTGCTCTACATATAGTCCATCATTTATTTAACCTGCATCCCACTGATGGACATCCTTTGCTATTGCAGACAACATGGTGGTGAATTTCGTTGCACATTTGCACGTTTGATGGACACTTCCAAGCTGATCTGTGCTGTCTGAACTGCCTCCATTGTCTCTATTCTCTTACCAGCAATGTGTGAGATTACCGTTTCCCTACAATTTCACCAAGACTGACACCTCTCAAACCTGACAATCTGGCAGACAAAAAATTGTGCCTCGTTTTATTTTATTTTATTTTTCTGACTGGGATTGGGCATCTTTTCATGTATTTAAGAGCTACTCATACTTTTGGTGCTTATATGTTCCTGTTCTTTTTCCCCTTCTTCTATTGGCTTGTCGGTGTTCTTGATTTTGCTGTGCTCATTGTGAAGGTAATTATCCTTTGGTCTATGATATGAGTTTCAGGTATGTTTTTCCTTGATTTTTCATCTGTATTTTGGCTTTGCTTAAGCTGACTTTTGCCATGCAGAATTTTAAACTTTGTTGGTAGAGACTGTGGGCTCCTTATGCCAATAAAATTGACTTAACGTCACTAACAGAAGCTAAAACTATAGTCTTGGTTAGGAATTTTTCCAAGTGTAAATGTAATGCATCTCTCAGCAGAATATAGCAAAATAACAGGGAAAAAACCATTTGGCATTGCAACTCATTAATAAGAAGTTTGTAACATTGTCTTTCAAAATGTTGAAAACCAAGCACTGACCTGTGTTTGCTGTGTTAGAAACTCTCAGGCCCTTCCAAACATCACATGGCTTTCTTGAAGAAGGTGCAGGGGCTACTTGGCTTAGGGGTCAGCAGGGGCTTAATTAGAACTTCCGATTTATTTTATTTTCCTTTAAAGTTATTTGGCTCCCACATCAGATTTTGTTTTCTGTTCCTTAGGAGCACTTGGAAAATTACTGGTAAATGGCGTAGACCTCCGGGGCTGTGACTGTGTCCGGGTGCTGAAGCATATTAATGCTTCAGAAAGAAAAGTCTTGGTCCTCCATCTCTGTGTTTCTTTTATAGCAGAGGTAAGCACACAGGCACCTAACTTCTTTAAAAACATTGCTAAAATTTCTTTCAAATTTTTAAATTGAGGTATAATGTGCATACAATAAAATGCATAGATTTTAAGAGTTTAGTTTCATGAAATTCGGTAGCTGTGTACCCCCATGTAACCACCACCCACAGAAATCATACAGAACATTTCCATTTCCTCTGGAACGTTCCCTTGTGCCCATTTTTAGTCATCCCGCCCCCCGTCCAATAAGAGGCAACCTGTTGATAGGCATTTGGGTTGTTTTGAGATTTTTGCTGTAATGAATAAGTTCGCCAAGAACATTGTTATATCTCTCTTTTTTGTGGATATAAGTTTTCAGTTCTCTTAGATAAATGTGTATAAATGTAATTGCTGACTATGAGGCAGATAAATGTTTGTAGAAACTGCCAAACAGTTCTCCAAAGCCGTGTGCTGTGTTACATTCTCCGCAGTACAGGAGAGTCCCAGTTGTCTCACATCGTCGCCGACATTCGGTATTGTCCATTTTGATATTAACTATTCTAGTGAGTATGAATGGGATCTCATTTTGATTTTATTTTGAAATTTCCTTTGAATGATAATGAGCTTCTTTTTATATCCTACTGGTCACTTGTATATTTTTGTGACGTGTTTGTTCCAATGTTTTGTCCATTAAAAATTAAGTTGTCATGTATTCTTTATACTCTTGCTTTGTAGGAGTTCTTTATATCCTGGATAGCAGATTTTAAAAACAGAAGTTTAGCAAATATTATTTTCCCTACTCTCTGACTATTAATAGTGTTTTCAAGGAGCAGAAGTTTTTAATTTTTTTCTCTTTTTTTATTGTTATTCAAAGTACAGTTGTCTCCATTTCCACCCCCCCTCCACTCCCTTTGCCCCACCCCTCCCTGCCTCCCATCCTCAATCCTACCCCTTTGGCTTTGTCTATGTGTCCTTTATACATGTTTCTTGATGACCCTTCCCCTATTTTCCCCCCATTATCCCTCTCCCTCCTCCCCTCTGGTTACTGTCAGTTTGTTCTTTATTTCAATGTCTCTGCTTATATTTTGTCTGCTTGGTTGTTTTGTTGATTAGGTTCTACTTATAAGTGAGATCATATGGTATTTGTCTTTCACCGCCTGGCTTATTTCACTTAGCATAATGCTCTCCAGATTCATCCATGCTGTCACGAAGGGTGGGAGATCTTTCTTTCAAAAAACTGTGGTACAGTTACACAATGGAATACTATACTGCAGAAAGAAAGAAGAAGTTTTAAATTTTGATATATCTAATTTATCTTTTTTTTTTCTCTGGTTAGTGCTTCTGTGACCTAAGAAAGCTTCATCTACCTTGGAGCCTTATTGCTGTAGTTTTGAAGTTCAGGTCTATGATGCTTAAATTAATTTTTATATATGGAATGAGATAACAGTTGAGGTTTATGTGTGTATTAATTTTTATCTATGTAGATTCCAGTTTTTCTGTATGTTTGCATAAAAGATGTTTCTATGTGTGTGTGTGTATGTATGTGTGTACGCCTCATTGAATTTCCTTGGCATATTGAAGGGAAATCAACTGACCACATATATGTGGTTCTATTTCTGGAATCTCCACTTTGTCCCATTGATCTATTTGTTTATTTCTGTGGCAATAGCACACTGTCTTAATTAATATTACTTTATGGTAGTTTTGAAATCAGACACTGACCATCTTCAAGTTTTTCTTTTTCAAACAAGTAAACTACTTCAGATTCTTTGCATTTCTATAAAATTTCAGAATCATCCTGTCAATTTCTTCAAAAGAGTCGCTGGGATTTTAGGATTGTATTAAAAAGATACAATCATTGGGTGAAATGGACATCTTAATTGTATTGAGTTCTTTAAACTACGAATATAGTATATCTTTAATTTCTCTTAGAAACTTTTGTAGTTCTTAGTTTTGGGATCTTGTGCATCTTTTGCTAGAATTATTCCTATATTTGATGTTTTGTATTGTTATTATAAATAGTATTGTTTTAAAATTGCACTTTATAACATTTTTATTAGTATGTAGAGATAGAATTGATATTTCCCTCTTGTCTCTAACCAAATTCACTTGTCAGTTTTAATGGGATTTATTTTTGTAGATTCCTTGAGGATTCCCAGATACACAATCATATTATCTGCAAACATGACAGTTTTACTTCTTCCTATCAAAGCCACATGCCTTGCTTTTCTTTTCTTTGCCTTATTATCTTATTGCCGCTGGTACAAGATTACTAGTACACTGGCAGAGTACAGTGAATATAAATGGTAAGAGTGAACAGCTTGCTTTGTTCTCAATCTTAGGGAGAAAGCTTTCAATACATTATAAGTATTTTATTAGCTGTTAGTCTTTTTTATATTCCCTTTATTAGATTGAGGTTTTCTTCTATTCTTTATTTGCTGGCTGTTCTTTTTTTAAAAAAGTCATGAATAAATGTTGAATTTTGTCAAATAAATTTTTTGGTCATCTCAGTTATTAAATCTTTTAAAAAGACAATGTTTAATAAATACTAAGAATCAAAACAAATTTATAGCTAGATCTCATGGATCAGTACTAACCTTACATTCACTGATTTTAAATAATACATATTTTTTCCCCCAAAGTGAAATTATAATGAAGAGTTTTAAAAAATTTCCATGGAGGCTATGCCTGCTTTCTTTTCTTCTCCCCACGAAATTTGATGATCATAAAAACAACTTAAAGAAGTTAAGGTGTTTGGTTTACTTAGTTACCTTTTCTGATTGCCACTTTTTAAATTGTGTTTTCCTACTTTGTAACTTCTAACATTATGACTGCTTAATTTTCTTTTTGCTGGAAGGGTTATAAAATGAATATATAACAATCTAAAATACTGAACAGATTGTTGTAAGTCCATTTTATAGTTCTTCCCACAAGAAGGATGTAGAACTGTCATGAGTCAGGGGCAGGGTCACCCTTCCTGTGTGTCACGTCATGCAGTATTTCTGCAGGGAAACAACAAGCATTGTGGAGAAATGTAATGAATATGTAGACATGTGATTCTCTCTTGATTCCAACAACTTGTAAATTTGTGTCTCCTGCCAGACTTCTCCTTAGCTCCATCTTGTATACTCAGCTGCTATTCAATGTTCTCACATATATCTCAATGGCATCTCAAGGTTAACATGTTCCAAACTGATTCTGACCTTCCCCAACATGTCTTCCTTTCCCACAGCCTTCTCCTTGCCATAAATGGCAAGTCCATTTCTCTGGCGAAGCACCTTTGAGCCATTTTTAATTCCTCTCTTTTACTCATGTCTCCCATCTGACCACATAAGTCTTATCCACCAAATCTACAAATTATATCCTGAAACTTACCCTATACAATCAATTTCACCACTGCCACTGTGGTCACTTCCCACCTGGATTATTGCAATAGTTTTTTCTCACTGGTCTACCTACTTCTGTCCTGTTCTTTTTAGAATAATCTCAATAACTCTGCTTCATTCCCCTGCTCCAAACCTACTGAGAGCTTTGCTTCTTCCTGATTCAGAGCAAAAGCCAGAGACTTTACAACAGCCTATAGCATTTGCATGATCTGCCTGCCCATCACCTCTCTGAGCTCATTCTCTTCTCCTACTCTTCTTATCTCTCATTCCACTCCGTAACAGTGGCCTGAGACGTAAACAGTAAACGGTGACCTGCTCACTGTTTTCTAAACATCCAGGCACACTTTCTGGGCCTTTGCACCTGCTCTTCCTCCTGCCTGGAGCACTTTGGCCGGGTATCATCATGTGTTGCTTCCTCACTTCCTTCTGACTTTAATCAATGTTACCTTCACATTGAGAATTTTTCCAGCCAATGTAACATTGTGATCCCTCTTTAGGACTCTCTATCCCATTTCACTACTTTATTTTTTTCCTTAACACTTATCATTGCTTACAAATTGTGTTAGTTTTCTTGGGCTTCTATAACGAAGAACCACAAACTAAGTATCTCAAAACAGCAGATGTTTATTCTCCCATGGTTCTGGAGGCTAGAAGTCCAAAGTCAAGGTGTTGGCAGGGTGGGTTCCCTCTTGAGGCTTTGAGGGAAAATCTGATCATCCATCTCTCTTAGCTTTTGGGGGTTACTGGCAAACTTTGACTTTTTTTTTTGACTTGAAGCCATGTCACTCCAATCTTTACCTCATGTCGTCATATGGTGCTCTCCCTGTATTTCCCTGTGTCCACATTTCCCTCTTCTTAGAAGTGCATCCATCGTACTGAATTTGGGGCCCACCCTAATCCAGTATCATCTTATCTTACATTGACTACATCCATAAAAACTACATTTTTAAATAAGGTCATATTCATAAGTTCCTGGTGGACATAAGCTTTAGGGGGAAGTTCCTGGTAGACACAATTCAATTCAGTTTGCTAATGTATGAGGTCTGCCTGGAACAAGCCCAGCCATTGTTTATATGATGAGAATGGTTTGTGCAGCATTGGCATAACCTGGCAGCCAAGGAGAGTGGACTGGAATACACATGCATGAACAATGAGAACTTCTCTGTACTGGTCAGCGGAGGCAGTAGAGACTGTTGTGTGAGCATGTGTACTGTGTGGCTGTCACATTCAAGATAACTGAGTGAGTAGAGAAACAAATATGCATTAAATTTGCATTAAGCTTGAATATTCCTCCATGGAAACTATTTGGATGACCCAGAAGGCTGCAGCTTTGGGGCAACTGGGTTTGGCAGCTTCATCACAACATGCCCTCTTGTGCATCATGTCTTGTGCAGAGTTTTTCTGTTGAAACATCAAATCACTGAGGTGACTCAGACCCCTTACAGCCCAGATTTGGTGCCCTGCAACTTCTGGTTTTTCCCAAAACCAAAATCACCTTTGAAAAGGAAGAGATTTCAGACCATTGCTGAGACTCAGGAAAATACAGATGGGGCAACTGATGGCAAATGGGACAACTGGGTGCTACGGTGCCTACTTTGAAGTGGACTGAGGTGTCACTGTCCTATGTACAATGTTTCTTGTATCTTGTATCTTCTTCAATAAATGTCTCTATTTTTCATATTCCATGGCTGGATACCTTCAGGACAGACCTCGTATTTATCTTGTTTATTGTCTCTTTTCCTCACTAAAATGTACCTTCATGAGAACTCTGCTCATCACTGCATTCCTCTCAGGATAGTCTGAGACACTCAGTAGAACTTAGTAAAGTAAATAATACCTGTGGTTGGTCAAGGTAGAGTTCCTTTAGATGGCAGATGCCCAGATATATTACAGCAGGTGATACTATGTTGTAGAGGGAGCTCATTTCTCTAAGAAGTGGAGTCTCTGGGCTAGGAATTCAATCAGAATACTTTATTCTTTGAGTTCCCCCTCCCCCCACTCAGATCTACTTACAGGCTTTGAACTAGCCTCCAACAACCTCTAATACTATAAAATAGAAAATAATACCTGTTTTAAAAGACCCTAAGATCTGAATAAAATGACCACATGCACTCAAGGACCATTCTTTTAAGATCGTTCTAATGTCATTCATGATAGAGGGCACTAAAGAAAGCTTTGCCTTCCCTAAATTCCCTGGATGAATAATAGAAAATCAAATAAGACCGTCCAAGAAAAATATTTCCAAACAAAACAAATAAAAGCCCCTGACATCCTTTCAACTTCAAAGCAAAGCTCTACTCACATTTAATCCTAGTATGTAAACTCTTGGGTACAGATGAGTCAACAGCCGCTAAAGTAACAGATAAAACATGAAACCTATCTCAATATGAGCCTCCATACCCCATTCAAAGAACTCACTGTAAGGCATACATTCTTTGTTTCTCAACTAACAGCAATTACATGTGATTAGCAAAGATTGGCACACAGGGCATGCCTTGTGAAAATAAAGGCAGAGGTTGGAGCACAACTTCTACAAGCTGGGAAGTGCCAGAGACTGCCAGCAAACTGGGAACAGCTAAAAGAGATTCATGGAACAGCTTTCTTCCTCACAGTGTTCAGAAGGAACCAACCCTGCAGACATCTTGATTTAGAGCTTCCAGCCTCCAGAACTGTGAGACAATAAATCCATGTAGCTTAAGCCACCAGTCTGTGGCACTTTGCTGTTGGAGCTCCGGCAGACCAACACAGAGACCTTGCCAGCTATATCATATGTAGGGGGAGACAGAGCATCATCTTGGAATTGCTGCACATGGCCTCCATTTGAAAGGTGCCTACAGGATTAGTATACCTGGAATTGTCCTAGAGAAAGGGTGCACCAGACCTTTTGTGCCTTGAAGTTAGAAATAAAACCTTCCCCATCCCTAGGGTGTTGGTCCACAGGAAGGAAATGTTCTCTGGGGTTCTGGAGATTTGCTCTCTGGTTTTTGTGATTTGGATGCTGGAATCAGGCCTGAACATAAATGAGCTTTGGGGCCTGGTACATCCTTGAGATGTAATTAGGGAAAATCAGAGAGTGGATCACAGAGAATGGGAAGGCCTTAGACTCAAGGCCACCTGAGAACAAAGGCCTTCTGAGTGGCTACTGGGAAATTATCTTTCCTGGCAGAACTCTATGAAAAGACTGGGAAGTGAAGGATTTATTCCTAATTACTGAGTAATGCCCTTGATTATTTTAGGGCAGTTTTGATGGTGCAGGCCATGCTTTCCCTCCCAGAAAGCTCTGGTTTCTTCAAGAGAGTCTGATTTGAGACTCTTCCAAAGCAGACTTATGTCTCCTGCTGGAGAAACCCCATTGTCTTCACATTTCTGACCTTCTTTGCTCCCCAGCAGCCCTGGTCCACAGCAGGCCAAATTCAGAAATCCAGCTTTCATCTCTCATGCAACCTGACCTTTTCTCTTTTCCCTAGATTGGGTATGACCCACAGCTCTGCACCCTGCAGGCAAAGAGGCCAACGCTCTCATCCCATCACGTCATCCTCACCCTCCAGGGTCAGTGTTTGAATGCACAGGAGAGAAAATGGAGGAGAAAGGCATCGGCCCTCTTGATTATTATAATTCTCTTGGCTGATAATGTCTGGTGTCCAATGAAAAATTCTTCTCTCATGAGGCTCCTCTTGTGGGTTCTTCAGGGCCTAATTTGGTGATGTTCTTTCCTGAAGGCATCACTACGCTCCCAGATCCTGCATTCTGGAAGGACATGCTACACAGATTCTTTCTGCCTGGAAATCCTAGACCTGGGCTGGATATGAGCTGAATTGTGTCATTCCAAAATTCATGTGCTGCTGTCCCAATTCCCAGCACCGCAGAAAGTGACTGTATTTGGAGACTGGGTCTTTAAAGAGGTAATTGAGTTAAAATGAGGCCATTGAGATGGGCAGCAATCCAATATAACTGATGTCCTTATAAGAAGAGAAAATTAGGATACAGACAAACACAGAGGGAAGACCATGGGAAGACACAGGGAGCAGATGACCATGTACATATCAAGGACAGAGGTCCAGAAAAAACAATGCCCTTCAACATGTTGGTCTTGAATTCAGCCTCCAAGAATGAGGAAAAAATTCCTATTGTTTAGGTCACCCTCTCTGTGGCACTGATATGAAGATTGTGGCAGCCCTAGTAAACTAATACACCTTGGAAGGCATGTGGGTGGGAACTCTTGCAATATGGTCCCAGCCTGGCAGCCATCATGGTGTCTACTTGGCAGACAGGAAGATTCATGCCTCCTTTTCCTTTTGAATTCCTAATCTCCCCTACTATTTCTATCCCCATGCCATATCAGGAAACCCCAGGTCGCTCCTGCCCTCAAAATTCTCTGTTGTAGCAAATATGCAGACAGGGGTGAGATGTTGGGTTCTCCTTTGTAAAGTCCCAAGCTCTCTTGGGGTCCTCCTCATCTACCTGGGAAGTGGAGACAAAAGATGCTGCAGTAGGGAAGAAGAAATGCCACACCACTCTCTCTTCTGTGAGTTCCCTGCAACTCCATTCATTCACTGGCATTTACTTACCCTCCTCTCTCCATTCATTCCATTGGCAAATATTGGTTGAATGCCAGGCCCCCTTCCAGACATAGAAGTGAACAAAAGAGTTTCTTGCTCCCTTGTAGTGTCTAGAAGTGAAGACAGAAACTATTAACAAGTAAACAAGCTGTATGCTATATTAGATGATGTTAGAGGCAAAGAACAATAAAACAGAACATGGGAGGGGTTGGTAGCTCTAGTGTCTCTAAGATGATTTTATATAAGAGAAAAGGCCTTTATGATACAAGAACATTTGTGCATGCACTTGAGGGAACTGAGAGTAAAGCAGTCAGGCTATTTGAAGGACGAGCTCTCCATGCTGAAGGAGTAGGAAGTACAAAAGCCCAGAGGTGAGAGCATGCTTGGTTTGCTCATGGATGAGGAAGGAGAGCAGGACAGTTGCAGCATAGTTAGCGATCAGGGGAAAATCCGATAGGAGATGAGTTTGAAAGGTGGGGTGGCTGCAGATCAGGAAAGGGCTGATCAACAGTTGAAGGGACTTTTGATTTTACTCAGAGGGAGATGGGAAGCACTGAGTTATTTTGAGCACAGAGAGACATGATCTGATGAATTTTAATGAGAATCACTCTGGCTGCAGGTGAAAAATAGACTGTTCAGAGGTAATAGAGAGAAGAGGGGAGATCAGTGCGAGAGGGGTCTGCGAGCTTCCAACTCAAGGTACATGTCCTTTTTCTTACTTAAAAATTGCTGATTTCACTGAAGTGGTAATACAGTCAGACAAAAGAAAAGAAATAATACACACACACACAAAAAACAACTACATTTCTCAATCTTCCTTGCACATAGGAGAGGCCTTGTGACTAGTTCTGGCCAATCATGTGGAATCAGATGTCGGTGGGGCTTCCAAGAATGCCACTTAAAAAGGGTGCCAACTCTGCTGGCACATGCTTTTTGCCTGGTGTTTGTCTCTTTTTCCTGCATAAAGTATGGCTATGAGGATGGAACCGAAGGGGCCATATTAAGAAAATGCAACTTGAAACCATAATCAGCCCTGGCTGATGTGGTTCAGTGGATTGAGCACTGGCCTGCAAACCAAAGGGTCGCTGGTTCAATTCCCAGTCAGGACACATGTCTGGGTTGTGGGCCAGGTCCCCAGGAAACACAAGAGGAAGCAACACATTGATGCCTCTCCCTCCTTTCCCCTCTTTATTTATTTTTTACTAAAAATTATTTATTTATTTACTAAAAATAAATAAATAAAAAAGGCACAATCATATACCTCCTTCCACCTACCAGAATGGCTAAAATTTAAGCAAAATGATTGTATGAAGTGCTGATAAGTATGTGGAACAACTAAAACTCTCCTACATTGCAGATGGGAAATATAAAATACACAATGTCATTAAAAACATTAAAAGTTTTTTAGAAATTTTAACCTAGCCCTCCTATATGATCTAGCTACTCATTCCTAGGTATAAATATCCAAGAGAAACAAAAACTTAAGTTCATATATAAATCTGTACGCAAATATTTGTAGAAGCTTTATATGTAATCTCTCAAAAGTGAAATCAACTCAAATACCCTTCAGAGCGTGAATGGATAAACAAACTCTGGTATGTCCATACACTGTAATACCACTCAAAAACTGCACACACAAAAAATGAATTGAGACGTGCAACAGCCTGCATGAACCTCAAATGCACTTTGCTGAGTGAAAAAGTCAGACCCAAAAGGGTATATATTGTATGATTTCATTGATATGACCTTCTAAAAATGGCAAAATAGTAGAGATGGGAGAAGGATGGAGATGAAGGTGGGGCACAGGTGGTTTACAGAGGAAGAGTGTGGGAAAACTTCAGGGGGCAACGGGACTGTTCTGTACCATGACTGTGGTGGACACACAGCTCTACACATTTGTCAGAGCTTGTAGAACTGTACATCACAGGGTAAATTTTACAGTATGCAAATTAAGAAATACATGTATTAAACATGGGAAAAATAGTCTGGAAAATTACCAGTATAAATCTGTCCCTTCCATTGGAAAAATAGGCAAATGTGGGAAAATAAGATCATCTTGAGTCCTGAAAGTCAGTGCAGTGGATCAAATGACATAATTTCCCTTTATGGAGTAGTCTGGTTCCCATTTTTTAATTAATTAATTAATTAATTAATTAATGTTTGAACGTTCTGTTTTATTTAAAAAATTTTTATTGTATTTTTCATTACCATTTATCTCCTTTATACCTTCTTCCACCTTCGCCCATCCCCTTACCCTCCCCCTGCAATCACCACACTGTTGTCCGTGTCCATGAGTCCTTTTTCTTTTTCGCTTGATCCCTCAGCCCCCAACCACCACCACCCAGAGCAATCAGCCTGCTCTCTATCGATGAGTCTGTCTCTATTTTGCTTTTTAGTTCAGTTTGTTCATTAGATCCCACATAGGAGTGAGATCATATGGTAATTGTCTTTCTCTGACTGGCTTGTTTCACTTAGTGTAATGTTCTCCAGGACCATCCATGATATTGCAAAGGGTAAGTTTTCCTTCTCTTTTTTAGCTGAGTAGTATTCCATTTGTGTAAATGTCCCATAATTGTTTTATCCACTTGGTCCCCATTTTTTAAAGAAATACTTGTGTTAGGAAGGCATCACAGGGAACAGAATAGTCTGAGAAGCTGGATTTCATTGTATTTTTCCCATCTTAATTTCTACTGTTAACAACATTTGGAAAGAGTCAGAACTGACAGAAAGAGACACTATCTCTTTAGCTTCTTTTCTTCCTGGTACAGAAAGTTAGTATGCCAGGCGGATTTCACTGTAACAGTTGTGAGGATGATAAGAGATAGAAACGCTTTTTTTTCTTCCCAGAAATCTCTCTCAACTGAGAAACATAATGTAAAAAAGTTTTTATATGTAAATGGCCTAGAAATACAGGGCTATTTTTATTATTAGAAATGGAAATGGGTGGGAAGCACTATTTAGTGCCGAGGAGCCATCTGATGAGACAGCTGAAATCCCACAAAAGGGTGAGGAGAAGCAGCATCAGGGCGAATGACGCCGCAGTCTGCCTGGATCACCAGATGGAGACGGCTGCATGTCTCTTTCTCCGTCACCAGTTGCTCCCCATCAGTTTCCTTTCCAGGGGCACACTAGGAAAGTTCTACCCATGAATACGCACACTGAACGTCTGCAAGTGACTCCCTTCCTTACCCTAAGCTGCTCTGGTCTCTCTCCAGCAGGGAGGGGAGAGCAGTTCTGGTTGAACTAGCAGGGAACACTGAAAACAAGAGTGACACCCTCAGACGTTGCTCCCTCATGTGGTACAAATTTTCCAGGGAATAAAAGTAGGTCTGTATGGGGAGGGAGAGGAGGTGGGGCTCATCACTGAGGCTTTACTGAGAGAGCTCTCTCGGAGGCTCAGATAGACACTGTGGTTTATCCACTCAGATGAGCTTATAAAGTTTGTGATGATGCTCCCCCGTAAGGATGACTTCATGGTATTCAAAGTTAGTGTCCAGCAGGCCATGAGGAACCGGCGGTCTTCATTGGTGGAACCCGAGCTGGAGATGAAGGAGGAACAGGGGAAGTACCTGTCTAGAAGGACACTGAACCTCTCTTGATCAGTCTCAAGCCAGCCGAAGCCCCCACCTGATGTCGTCTGGACTTTTTACTAGATTGCTAAATGGGCCAATATTCTATTTTTAAAGCTATTTCTTGACCCTCTGGGCAGTAGTGGTATCCTGATCCCAACGGTCATCTCATCTAACTGTGTAAGGCAGTGTTTTCCAGAGAGTGGGGTTGAGAGGAGAAGATGGACTAAGCAATGAGGAACCTACCCATCACCGAGTCTAGAAGCCTTCCTCCGTGACCTGAAATACGCTTGACACATAGGCCAGGACATGAACATTAGGCTTAAGCAGAACTAAATCCAATGATATTTGCTAATTTGTGATTCCACATAAGAATATTCCTCATAGGAATACTCCACAAACCGCCAATAGAGATAAAACCAGAAGTGTTTACAGAGAAGATACAGTGTTTGCCTTGCGTGGAGTAGAAATTCTCCATGTTCCAAACCTCCACACACTGCTCCAACAACCTTCTTCAGCACCTTTGAACTTCTTCCCATATTCATAGTGCTATTCAGATATGGAAAAAAGTTCAAAATGAACCTATTTTCCATTTCCCACCCAGACTCCCCCAGTAACCACTTGCTTCCACATACGTTTGTTTCCACAGCACATCCAGAGTGATCTTCTTGTAACTGATACACCAGACCTTATCACCAGAGTGCACACACTATAAGGGCAGGTGACTTGCCTTATTCAGAACTGTCTCCTCAGTGCCTAACAGCCTGGGATGTTGAAAGGAACTTTAAAAACATTTGTTGAGTGAGTTGGTAAATATAATATTAGAGGAATAAACAAAAAATCAGTGAATGACTGAATAAACAAAAAAATGAATGAATGACTGAAAGAACTGCTGGTTTCCTGATCTTTTGTTGTCTTAGAAAGTTTTCAAAGATGGTTTAGCTAAAAGGTAATGGGTGCTTAGTAAAAGTGTGTTGCCAATGAATACCCTTGGATTCCCCTTCAGTACATTCAGTGGTGGTAGCTGGGAGACCCTGTTTCTCTGCGCTGTTCCATCTGGATGCTCACCCTTGGCCTTCCCTCTTTTTCTGTGCCCCTTCTGTTGCCCTGACACCCCCCCCCCCACCAATGCACCAAGACCCCGGCTCCTCTGGTATCTGCCCCCCACAACAGCCAGGTTCAGTGTTAGATCAGCCCTTCTCAGCCCTGTTCCACTTGTCCTTGCTCAGTTCTTTTATTAGATATAGTAGCAATTGGAGAGAAAACAGACATTTTAAATACCCTTCATTGACTGTAAGGAAGCTGGAGCACAAAGATGAAGTACTTGCCTTCTTTCTTTGTAAGAAAGCCATTTTTATCACAATGAAGTCTTAGGCTATTGGCAGTTCACGTGTCAGGAACTTCCTGCAACTTCTAATTTCCCCGAACTGTACCTCCAGAGCAAGCTGAATGGCAGATAACTAACTGTATTACCTGGGATAAGGTGTGATATTCAGGGACTTGGCAGATTGACACTATATCTTTGAAAAATATGTCTCAAAAGATCCATCACTCTGTAGCCTTCCCACTCATTTTCTTAGGAAGGCCTTGATTTTAGGCGCAAAGTCCACCTTACTTTAGGTTTCATAGAAGTGAAACCTTTGAGGTTCCTCTATGAGCTCAGACCTCAGAGGTCATATTTCATGATGAGAATCTCCTTCTTACCCCCTTGTCCTCAAGACATTTTTTCCATGAAACCTCAAAAAAGAAAGTCACTAAAATTGCCCTTTTCTTTGGGTCAAATGTCAAAAAGAACAAGACTCAGAGATGAAGGAGACTGTAGTAAGAACCCTACCTCCTTTGGCCGTTCTTGGGCATTCCCACCTCACCATTGCCATAGAAACCTCTGACTCCTTTCCTGTCAGGGTGATTATACCTTTTGAGATTTTGAAAACTGGAAGACGGAAGGGAGAGAAGCCTCGAATCTTGCATTCCAACCCCCCCTCCCACACTGGTGCTGCCTATGCAAATAGGAGAAAACGGGCTTTGTTACGTTTTATTTCATATTCTGCTAACAAATACAGTGCATCTGGTAAGTGCATGTGTGAGAGAAGAATACTAGGTACCCAGGCATATGGGGAAGCATCCGATCTTCTCACTTTTATTATATTACTTTAACTATCTGCGTGACAGATACAGTAGTCATTACAGATTGGAAATACCTTGGTTAGACAGCAACCTCCTGTGATGGGCAGCCTCACAATCCACCATGATATATTGGGTTGACAGCTTGCAGGGAGATCCAGGAAGGAAAAAAAAAAGCTGTGAAAGGGAAAAGCTTGTTTTAGCCAACAGACATGAAAATTTCACAGACATTATAGGACTCTTTTAAAGCTATGCATGATTTCTCCACATCAGCTGCTAATTAAGGACATTAATTTATCTATTTGTCTGATACTGGAAACACAGGGCTTAGTTCAGCATGAGTTATAATTTATCATAGTTTTAACATCTTTTGAGTAATTCAAAATTATGCTTTGCAGTAAATGATTTATGAGGAGTTTATAAGTATTCTTATTAAATCAGCATTTTTAATGTATTATTCTCTAGCATTACGTACCTCTGGAGACTATTAAAGTTTATTACTCAGTGTTCATTTTAATAAGAACCTTCTGATGTTCCCAAGGGCCTGAGAAAAACTACCCACAGGTTTCTGCCCAGTATTGACTGTGGCTCTGGTCATAAGGCAATCCCCTTTATCAATACATTTCAAGGAGAGAGAAATCAGCGAATGGTCCAAATTTCAGCTTTTATGTAATGATTTATGCCGGAGCTTCCTAGTCACTTTTGCTTCATGACTCACTTATACAAACTTCCGAATCTGCAGCAGCAACACTGGCACGCAGCGAATGGGTGCACATCTGGAAACGCAGCTGTGCAGATAGCTGCTGGAAGGCTGACGCTGGACGTCACAAGTCACATGCACCTGAAATTGGCTGGGGCGGGACTGCTGACTCTGGTGGGAGATAAAAGGGACGTGCACTTGTGGGGACATTGAAGAAGGGTACTGGGTGGCTGGGCCAACATCATTCAGGAAGCATTTTCATTGCAAAATTGTCTGAGCTTCAGACCCAAATCCAAACAGGCTTCTAAGACAGACATAGAGAGAAAGATACACAGGCAGATCCTCCACCTCATACCTCCCTCACCGCACGCACGGGAAACCACTGTAGGTACCAGCAAGGATGTTGGGAACTTCACATTTGAAAACAGGACTATAGGTGTTCATTCTCTTCCAGTTGATATTTAATTCTTGTTCATACACTACACAATAATACACCCACACTGTCTGTCTTACACTGAATTTGGCATGATGTTTACTGGCTAGCGCTGTTGCCTGCCAGCCAGTAGCTCAGTGTTAGCGGTATTGTAGTGTTTGTTTCTGTAATTATTTGAATGAATATTTTATTATATTGCATCCTTAATATTTAAACATGAATGGAAAAGAGGAAAACCAAAGTGTTGACACTAGAGTTGAAACTATCGAGATGGGGATCGTGGCCCCCAGAATGTTTAATTGTTAAGCTTTTGTAATTAGTTGGGCATTCATCAGACTTGAATTGATTGCAGTGTTCAGTTTTAAAGACAGAGAAAAGAGAAAAAAGGGTAAGTTGGCAACGTGTTGTTGAAGATGGTCTACAAGGCAAGGTGTAATTAGGGATTTTACTTTATTCCTTAGCTTTTTTAGACTAGATCTCCTTGCAATAATATGTAAGGCTGTTGTTCAAGCCTCTGTATTTGGCTTTAGGGTTGGTCTTATTAATAATTCATCATGTGTAAAGATTGAAAATTTTCTCTAACTCATCACCTCTCTGCCTTTCTACAATGGGACACTGTCTTTGTTCCTTAATATCAGCAGCGACTTATGCACTAAAACCCATGCATCCATTTTGTCAGTTTTCAAAACTATAAAAACTCATGTTTAGCATTTTGTTTACCACGAATATTTTTATTTTATTTTTTTAATTGTGTGTCTACTTTTGAATAGATAGGGGAAGTTTTCCCAGAGAGACAACCTACTAGAATTACCAAAACTCAACTACGAACTACTCTGGTACTTTAAAATAAAAGGAAATAAAACAATAAACCCAGTAGATATTACCAATATTATTTTAAAAAGTCATTTTCTAAATTTTTTGTTTTAATAACCTTAAGAGACATAGGCAGGAAATGAAAATAGATTGGTAGTAGTTGATTATTTCTGTGAGATTAAGTCCTCTGGAATAAATTGAAATTAAATTGTTATTCACTTCCTTTAAAAAAGATCTGCATTCTGCATTTTAGTGGGAATTAAGAGAAATAATGTCCAGGTATATATTTGCTGCTGTCAAGGTGTGCACTTGAAGAAATCATATAAATTTGGGGATTCAAAATGCTTTACTTGGTGGTTTCCAATAGACTTTTACAAGTAAAAGAGGGTGTGGGTTAGCACAGGTTAGGGATGCAGGTGGACCTGGCTTTGAATTGAGGCTGATTCCTTGCTTCATGACCACAGACAGTCTGGGTATCATTGTCCTCATTGTTAACATGGGGACATTGCTTCTTTCACAGGGTTGGTGTTAGTCTGATAATGGGTAACTTTGTAAAGTGCCCCGTATAGGGCTCCTTACATGGTAGAAACTAAATGTTGTGGCAATCATTTATTGCCCTTGGGTTGAACAAACCCGACTGTGGTAGGCTGAATAATGACACCACAAAGATACCCACTTCCGAATTCCTGGAAACTGGAAATATGTTATGTTATACGGCAAAAGGGATTTTGCAGACATGATTAAGGATATAGTGGTAGGGAGATCACCCTGGATTTTTTGCGTGGGTCCAATGTGTTCACAAGAATCCTTATAAGAGAAGAGCAGGAGGCCTGGACTTGGGAAAGTCAATGTGACAGAGGAAGATGCTATACTGCTGGTCGCATTTGATGATGGACAGTGGGACCATAAGCCAAGGGGTGCAGGCAGCTTCTAGAAGCTGGAAAAGGTAAGAAAACAGATTCTTTCTTAGAACCTCCAGAGGGTATGTAGCCCTGAGTTCTTGATTTCAGCACAATGAAACCCACTTTGGGCTTCTGAACCCCAAAGAATAAGATAATAAATTTGTATTGTTTTAAGGCACTTAAGTTTGTGATAAATTGTTACTGCAGCAATAGGAAATGAATACATGGATTAATATTTTAGTAGTACTACGGAGTGGGCCATATTTGGCTTAAGTCAGGGCGTGGTACCCTATTGGCCTTTGTTGATTGTGATTTAGGAGTGGACATGTGACCCAGATCCATTTGGTGACTCGCAAAGGGAAGACTGCTGGGTGGGGAGGTTTTCTGGGAAGGATTTTGTTCCCTAATAAAGAGAGCTGTTGAGATAAGAAATCTTGCCCTTTCCTGTCTGCCTTGAACAAAGCTGAGGGAGGGTGTAATGCTTGGGAGCTGCACTGAAAGACTGTGAGTCATGAAGGTCAAGGTCAGAAAGACTGACCAAATAAAAAGTAATGACTGCTTGAGATGAAAAGAAACTCAATATATTTTCATCACTGAAGCACCAGAAAAGAGTATGGAGTTTGCAGTTCAGGCAAATTATTTTTCTGTAGGGAGTCTGTGGTTGATTCAGGAACATTAGATCATGAACTCAAGATGATTGGTCAGAAAATAAGCACTGAATGATACACAGGTATGATTGTTCCAATGCAGGGCTGGGAACTCACACAAGGCATCATAAAATATGTCTATTTCCTCCACTGAGCTTTTCATTACAGGACAAACTGATCGAGTCTCACTACACTGAACTTGACCAAGACAGACTTACTATAGAGGAACATTCCATATAAGATAGTCTCTCTGGAAGCATCAGGTTGTTTTCTCTTTGAAGAACTTCCTGTTTTGCCTGTCACGAATGGCATCCCAGTTATTCTTCCAGGTTTCTAGGTTAGAAATCTGGGACTTTGCCTCTGTTCCTCTAGTTATTTCTCTTATTGCACATCTACCTGTCGCCTTTGATCTTTCCTATCCCTCTTTCCTTCTCTGTTCCTGTGTTGGTTTGACCTTTCATCATTGCTTGTCTAGGTTGCTACAATGTCTCCATGTCCCCCATGTCTCCTCCTCAAATCCAGGCCTCAAACTGCAGGCAAATGACCTTTTCAAAATTCAAAGCTCATGTTAACTCTTACCATCAACCATTTGATGTCTCCCTATGACCTACAGGGTAAAGTCCCAACTTCTTAGCATCACTATTAATAAATCCTTTCACGGTGTAATTCTTAATTGAGTCTCTGGCTATGACTTTCCTTCCTAGCATCTTGAAGTCTAGTCAATTAGAATGACCTTCGGGCTCCTGGTGGGGCCAGACTGTGTCATGCTTCTCTACCTTTCAGCATGCTGCCTTCCCTGCTGGAACTGAAAACATCCCCACTCTGCATACTCAGGTCAAGCATCAACCCCCCCCTCCCCCGTAATGACATTTTGATGATCTCCAAAGCACTCAGGGAACTGGCTATTTCCTCCTTGGCAAGGGACATACAACCTACCCTCTACCCCATTATTATCCATCTCTGTTATTTTCTTATTGTGTTATATTCTTTACAGTTTTAGAAATTGTTCTCCCCATACCAGATAGTAAGCTTCTGGAGATAAGGATCATTCAGAAGTTGTCTGTCTTTTCCTGGAGCTTCATACAGAGCCTGGCACACATGAGGCTCAGTCTCAGAGAGAGACACACAAATCAGTGAGAGAATAAATGAGTGTTAGTGAGGAATTAGAAAGTGAGATCAGCTTCATAATTGACAGTATTTGGAACAAAAGTAAGCTTACATATTATTTAGTTCAAACTTTTATAGTTCTAGATTGCACTGTCCAAATTGTCTACTATATACTTGAAGTGTGGCTTTTCTGAACTGATAGGTGCTTTAAGTGTAAAATATACACCAGAATTCAAAGGCATAGTACCTCAAAGAAAGAATATATATCTCCTTAACAATTTTATATTGATTATATTTTTATAATGATAATATTTTAGGTATTTTTGATTAAATAAAATACATTTTTAAAATTAATTTTACCTATTTATTTTTACTTTTTAAATATATGGATGGCTGCTATAAGAAATTAAATTACTTATGTGGCTCACATTTGAAGTTCCCTTTATATTTTGGTTGGACCATTTCTAGAATAGGAGTTGGCAAACTACAAATCTGACTAACCCTTATTTTTTGATGCCTATTAATTTTCTTTTACATTTTTATATTATTAAATTTTAAATATTTATATAAGTGCCAACATAATAGCCTTGATTTTGCACTGAGCCCACAGACCCTAAAATATTTACTATGCAGCCCTTTAAGTAAATGTTTATTGACCCTGGTATAGAAGATAAGGCCCAATGTAGTGAAATAAAAATAATGTAACAACAATAATTGCCTTAATAATAGCTCACACATCGAGCATTCAATCATTTCATAAGTATCTTTTGACAGCCTACTTTGGGCCAGACACTATGTGTAGACATTCAACTTACCATGTTGAAGGGAAGAGCTCTCGTCTCTTTCTGATGTGTCTTAAAATCTCATGAGGAAGATATATCTTAAACAAATAAACAAAACCCACAGAACTCAAGAGGAAGGACAACCTACTTGAATCAGCAAGAATTGTTGGAATAATAATTTTAAGTAATGCCATAACCTCAGTACTCTTAAATTGTTGTAGTGAAGATATAGCTAAGCTTTATTTAGCCATACAGGTTGCATTTAGTAGTCATGTAATGGGTGCTTAGAATTGTTTGAGAATTTTTTCTCTTAAATTATTTAAACATTCTTTCTAATGTTATATTCAATTTTCATTAATTAATTAGCTAATTCATTCTTTCACTCAAGCATTGCTAGAACATGTATTGAGGACCAGTTGTACAGTAGGTATAGTGTAGTTCTTGCCCCCAGGAAGCTCAGAATCTAGTGGGGAGATCATTACATGAGTAAGTAATGATGAATGATACCGTGTGAATAATGCTTGAATATACATATAACAGATATGCTGTGATCACATGAAGTTGGAGAAGCAATCTCTATCTGGAGGTTAAAAACATTCTCCCCCTCCAGAGGAAATGTTATTATAGCAAGTCTTAAAGAATAAATAGGAGTTTGCCTTGAATAAGAGAGGGATGCTTTCAAGGAAGAAGAAATAGCATGGATAAAGAAAAGGAGGTATTACTATCTGAGAGAGAGGAAGAAATTCAGCTTGGGGGAGGGTAGAGTATGGGTAAAATAGAAGGGGTAAATATGAACTTGAAGGAAGACACTGGAACCCGATCTTGGAACACCCACGTGTCTCAAAGAAAAGGCTGATCTTTCTTATTGGTGATGGGCGACCTCTGAATTTTATTATTTATTTATTTAACAACCTAATCTGAATTTTTCAGGTTTATCTTTCTAGTGAGAGATGCATAAGAATTGGGTAGGGGAATGCGTGGCTGAGAAGCTAGTTATGAGTCTGTTAAAATCCTTTGAGTAAGAAATGATGAGAACCAAAATTAGGGCATAGCAGAGAGAATGGGAAAGGAGAGCAGATTTGAAAGACTTCTTAAAAGTAATATTAATTGATTTTTTTCATTGTTGTTGAGTAATTTGATGTACATTTGAAAGAAAGGGACAAATCAAGATGGCCACCCTGGCTGTGGTGTCGAGAGCCACCAGAGTGGGACACCATTAACTGAACGAGAGAGAACAGGAAAGACAGCGAGGTTGGGGGTGGGGGGCTTGACAGGAAGTTGTATTTGAGACCCTTCCAGGTGGAGCCCTCTCTGTGCCGGGAAGGGGGTGTGGAGGCACTGCCAGGGGAAAAGGGGTGCAGAAACAAATGAGATGTAATTCCCACCCTGAAGGAAGGTATAATCTAGTGGAGGGAGGTGGCAGGATGCGAGCAGGTCATTTCAACAGAGCAGGCATCTTCATGCATGCTGGCTGCTATAACAAAATAGCAAAGACTGGGTGACTTAGAAACTGCAGAAATGTATTTCCCACAGTTCTGGAGCCCGGAAGTCTGGGGTTAGGGTCTCAGCATGGTCTGGGGAGAGCCCTCTTCCGAGTCACAGACTTCTCATTGAGTCCTCACAAGGCGGAAGGGGCTAGGGAGCTCTGTGGGGTCTCTGTTTTTTTCTTTTGAAATTTCCTAAGAAAATTTGTCAATATCAATTGCCATCATTTTAAAATATTTATTTATGTATGTATTTATTTATTCATTCATTTATTTTTATTAACTTTATTGGACTGGTATTGGTTAATAAAATTATCTAGGTTTTAAGTGTGCAGCTCTATGATATATCACCTATAATATTGTATTGTGTGCCAACCACCCAAAGTCAGATCTTCTTCTGCTCCCACACATTTGACCCCCTTTACCCTTTACTACCCCTCCATCACCCCTTGGAGTCTTTTTTATAAGAAGACTAATTTGCCCTCTTGACCTAAGCATCTGCCGAAGGCCCTGCCTCCTAATCCCATCACAGTGGGCATTAGGATTTCAACGTAGGCCTTTTGGGGAGCACAGAAACATTCGACTGGAGCAGCATGATTAAGGCTAAAATACAAAGCACCATTAAGTCGCAGCAGGAACTATAATGCATTGAGAGGTTAAGAAGGAACATCCACTCCCCAGTTATTCCTATTTAAGGAACGTGTACAGTCCAGGTAATGAGTTTCTACACATTAGCATTCTGAGGTCTTCGATTTATTTTCCTGGGCAAGTATTTTGTCTGGTTCTATGGTTTATGGAGCACTTTGGAATTTTTAACAAATAAATACTTACTGAGCAATCATGAAAGTAGTATTTACTTTCTTTTAAAAATCTTACTTTCATTTCCATCCTCCTCCTTTTGGCTGAAGTTTTAATTGTTTCCTTTCTCAATCCTTTTCCTCCGTATATTTCCTTCAATTAAAAAAATATATGCCACCATCAGAGTTTTTGCTGTTACATACATTGTTATCCTCCGCCATCCTTTACCATGTCTTGAACTACCTTATCCTGGAGAAAAGAATGAAAAAAATCTGAGTTTAATATTTAATATAGATTAATACCATAATTATTTTACCAGTTTGTACAACTCTTTTTAAAACTTTCCAGCTGGGAATATTTTTTTATAAAGCAGCAACTAAAGAAGGTATTATTTAAAGGATTTACACAATATGAAAAGATTCTTCTAAGGATAACTTTGGTGTGAGAAACAGCATAGTACAGAAAACAAGTTATCCTAATTAGATATAGTTCTTGTCACTCTGTAACAGTATGTATTACATTAACCTCTAATGCATCATGGAAATTATAAAATTATAAAAAGTATAACTTTACTATTATTTTGGGGGCATAAGCCTTTCTTCTATTAACTAACAGTCAGAAAGCCCACTCCAGGGGCGTGGAATAGATTCAGGGCTGCCGTGGGGAGGGCCCCAGGGGCAGCTTTTCCCCACTGGGCCCCTCCTTTAGTGCAGGGGACGTGGGGGCTCCTCACTAATCATTGGGGTAGAATTTCATTTGCTTCCACAGTCCCTGCTCTCTCTGTCATCCGTCTCTTGCAGGAACTGAGACTCACACACCAACTGTGGTTATTTTTGCTTCTTCCCTGGTGTTCGCTGCCTTACCCAGCCTTGTGTAAACTGAAGCAGAATGCCACAACTGCTTCAGCAACAGCTTCTTTTAAAATCTGCTTCTGAGACAGAATTTGGAGAAGCAAAATCTGTCTAAATTAAGAAAGGTTTTCTAAAGGGTTGTAATATTCTAACTTTTTTAAATCTTTCTTTTTCTCTCTTTTTTTATACCAATAGTTAAAAAGAATCTCTAGGCGAACACTGGATGATCTGACTTATATGTGGAAATCTAAAGAAAACACACATATAACAACAACAACCGAAAAGCAAACTTACAGAGAAGGAGATCTGATTTGTGGTTACCAGGGGCGGTGGGTGCAGGGAGGGGGAGCTGGATGAAGATAGTCAAAAGGTACAAACTTACAGTTATAAAATTCATAAGTGCTGGAGATGTAATTTACATACTGCTGTACGGTGTACGTGGAAGTTAAGAGAGTCGGTCCTAGGAGGTCTCATCACAAAAACCTTTATATCTCTCTGTGTAAGATGACGGCCATTGACTAAATTTAGTGTGGTAATCACTTCACCTGTGTACACACGTCAGCCTGCTGTACACCTAAAAACTTACCTCAATTGTATCTCGAGAAAACTGAAGAAGCAAAGAAACTCTAATATGCAGGCACAAAGTAGGCTCTCCCCAAGCCTCAGAGTCAGTTTCAAAGTAGAAGAAACATGAAAATTTATCATTCTACATTGTTAATTGAGATGTGGCTAATTCAGTTTAGGCACCGGTAAGGGTAAGAATGGTTTTTTCTGGGCCCTCCAACAAGTCTCTGGGCCACGGTTTCCTTAACCGTGAAATGAGACAACAACCTCTTCACAGGGTTGCGAACGGCGTCCAATGTGACATGTGAAAAACTGCTTAGGATGATAAGGCACTGTAGAAATATAAGTCTATATCCAAATATATATATATACATAAACATACGTTTGATGGTATTTGCATCAAATACTCGTTTATACTTATATAAATATGCAAGAAGTTTCCCTGTTGGATGAGGATCTCTGTAAGTGCTGGTTGATGTTAGGGGGCTGGATCTGCTGAGTACAATGTCATGTTTGGTACACAAATCTCTGCTTCTGTTTTCAAGCCTACCTTATAGGTATTTCTCCGTAAGTATGTAACACATAGGTTCAAAGGGCTAGAAATACAGAGCAGATTGTGGAAAGCCAGAAGGTAAGCACAGTGTAGAAAATAAACTCAGTTCATTCAGTGCTTCCTGTGTGCTGGGCATTGTTGTAAGCGCTTTGGACACAGTGATTCATTCACTCATCACAACAGACCTGTGAGGTCGTTGCTATTATTGCCCCCATTTTACAGAGCAGGAAAGTGAGGCATATGGGAGTTGCGTAACCTGCTTAAGATCACAGCATGTAAGTGGACCAGCTGGGATTTGAATCCAATTTTCCAGTTTCGATGACCACTTATTTAAACAAGATGTAGATTTGCTTAGGTTTCATGTGATAAAGAATATATTTCATACGTTCACACAAAACAGATTACTGCAAATAACTAATGAAATGGTCATTAGCAAGTCAATGATTTGAAAAAGCCAGGAAAACTGTTAAGACATTATTGAGATAATGGCTAAAATTATAACATGGACTAGGTATTAGATAAAATTAAAGGGTTATAGTTTTGTTAAGTGTTTTTTTATTGTATTTTTTATTTTTTTAATTGTTGTTCTTGTACAGTTTTCTGTCTTTTGCTCCCATTCCAGCCCACCGCCCCAGCCCTCCCCTCCCCCCTCCCATTTCTACCCCTGCTAGTTTTTGTCCATGTGTCCTTTATACTTGTTGCTCCAAATGCTTCCCCTTTCCCCCTGAAATTCCCTCCCCTCTCCCCTCTGGTGACTATCAACCCCTTCTCAATTTCAGTGTCTTTGGTTATATTATGCTTGTTTGTTTGTTCTGTTGATTAGGTTCCTGTTAAAGGTGAGATCATATGGTATTTGTCCTTCACTGCCTGGCTTAGTTCACTTAGCATAATGCTTTCCAGCTCCATCCATGCTGTCACGAAGGGTAGGAGTTCCTTCTTTCTTTCTGCTGCATAGAATTCCATTGTGTAAATGTACCAAAGTTTCTTGATCCATTCATTTACTGATGGGCACCTCGGTTGCTTCCAACACTTGG
>PVKU01008508.1:0-72989 GCA_004027475.1 Anoura caudifer
CTTAAGTACGTCCATCACGTTTTATTGTAATTGTTGATTTACCAGTTTTGTCTTTCCAGCAGAGTATAAAAACTCTTGGAAGCTAAAGTAAAGATGCTGTCAATGTGTCTAACAGAGCGCCTGTCACGGGGTAGATTTTAGGCAAATATACTCATTAAATAAGTCGATTCGTCAAAGAGAAGTCGAAGGGCGCCTGGATGGTGTGTGCGATGCAGGAAAGGAGCATGGAGGGGCAAGGCAGGGGGTGCTGATCAGATGGGGAGGCACGCTGGCCGGGGTCAGCCACGGAGCTATTTGTAAGAGATCTGGTGCGCCTTTTAAGAGGGACAAGGACTGAAGCCATTCAGGGTGATGGCTGACTCCAGGACCAGGGTCCTTTTCTGTGCGAAATGATGGAGTAATGATAACTTCAGCGGGTCCTTACAGGGAAGTGTAAAAACTGGACAGAAAAGGCTCTCACTTCGAGGGGAGCAAGTTGGTGCCTACAGCTGGTCTTTAATACAGGTTGGTGGTCAGCGGGGAGTGACGGACCGAGCAAAGTCCGGTGCTTACATTATCGTTCAAGTTATCTTCTGGAAGGAGTCGGCGCATTGTGTGAAGTTCCAAGGGAGATGGGGACTGTGAGGCACCGAATGAAATCAGGTTGACAAGTAGTGTCACTAGAGAGAGAGGCCTTTGTGTGCCTGCGAAATCTGAAGGTTAACGCGTATGAAAGGAAGGTGCTTCCCCCACGCTGGGACGAGAGCAGGGCCTTGTAGGTGGGGACTGTAGGAATGAATCAGTAACAGCCACCTTCCCATGGCACACCCACGCTGGAAAAGCAACCCAAGTTCCTCCAGACGTTTAGCCGCATGCGCTATTCCCTATCTTCGTTTTGAATCAATTTTTTGACTGCTAGTCATACCTCGTTTTCCAAGCTGCTTCTGATCCTCCTGGTCTGGCCTTGAGGAGGTTTGCCTCACTCAGCTGGTTTGACACTGGACCCCACTTCCTTGGCTCTGATCTCAGGACCAAGGGACAGCAATTCTGGTTGTCCTCCCGGTGAGCACCTGATTTAAGGATAGTTTTAACGTAGGAGGGGAGCTGAGACAATCGGATTGTCCCCTGAAAGAGACTCAAAGGATGTAGTCAGTGGTGAGCAGCTGCGTTTTAGGCTAGTTACGTGCGGTGACCACGCAGAGAAATCCGGAGGGTGGACAGGGAGATTCTAACAGGCTCATGTAGAGGGTAAGGCCCCATAGTTGTGTTGGTCCTTGTTGATGTTCTGTAGGTCCTACGTTTTGTTCGCGTGCAGTGTCCATGTATCCCCTTTACTACCACTCTGGTTGTTGTTTTATTTTGTTCATTGTGAGGATCTGCCATCCTCAGAAGCAAAGAGCCCTGCCTGGGAATGAAGGTGTGGGGCGGGCTGGAAGGCTATCAGTTGGGGCTGGAGCATCAGAAATAAAGTTTAATGGACGCTTGGCATGTACTGGGTGAGCATGGGGAGGATCAGTTTGGCAGAGAGCAGATGCCAAGAGTAGGTGAGGCTGCTGTGGTCTTTTGGGACCGGAAGAGCCACCACCAGGAATATCCTGGTTGGAGAGGAAGGGCTGCGATGGGACTTCCGCGCTGGGGCTTGAATCATTTCCTGTCTTCCCAGACGGCCTGGGTAAGCTCTCAGTGAATGTTGGTGCTGATGAGCCAGGGCACTGGGGCAAACGTTTCATTTGCATCAATGTGCTAATTCTCACAATCTTTCGAAGTATGCCTTAGTATAATTTCCACTTCACAGATGATGAAACCGTAACTTAGGAGGGCTGAGCCACCTGCTCCAAATCATAGTGAAAGTGGTGGAGCCACGTTCCGAACGCGGGGCCACGTAGGATGCGGCCCGCGCTCTTTAGCGTGACTTTACGCCTCCTTCGTACACACCGGTCCCGGCCCCCTGGTTTCGGCCTGGCTGATGGCTCTCCAGCATTCAAACGACTGCTCTGGGAAGCGCACGGTTTCCCACGCCCTGCCCCTCTCTCCACAGCCAGGTTCTGATGGATCCTGGAGGTTCTTGTTGACTGTTCCCAACGGGTGCTGCCAAGAGGCTCTACCAAGATGTGAAAAGATTTTCTTTTGGGGGAAAAAAAACCCATGAGTAATAAGAACTGGATTCCAAAAGCAACAAGCGTGTGGACTATTTTTTGTTCAAGAAATGTTCAGCTTGAAAGGGCAAAGCTCCGAAGTTGCTGTTTGAAGTTCAGACTATTTTTTACACTTCTGAACTTTAAAGGATAAGATTAGAATTAAAACTTGTGGGCCACATACAGCCCCTGTCACCCTGGGAAGATGGGGTGATTGAGACAAGCTGCAACATCAGGGGGAGCTGAGATGCATTTTCTTGGTGACCCTGAAGCCTGAGTTTCCCAAGGCACCAAGGTAGCTTCAAGTTTCTCAAGGGAGGCAGTTACTTACAATTTCCTACAATTCATTTCACTGTAATTTCAAAGGCTGTGGTAATTCATGGAGGTAGCCTGAGTCCATTGGAGCTACTTGATTGGAGAAGGAACTTGGCCCAAATCCGTATTTTTTGCTGGGCTTCAGTTGCTCCTTTTGCCAAATGAAGACATAGGACCACATAGAAGGGGAAATAAAGTAGGAGATGTAAAGGTTCTTTAAAATGTAAAGGGCTCTTTAAATGTAGGGGGTTATTATCATACATTCTTCTAGGGCATGTTTTTTATTAAGGATGTGGTTTTGGCATGCAGAGATGGCAGCAAAAGACATTCATTCATTCAAGAAATATCCATTGTCATCTACTATGTGTTACTCATCATTGTATCTGAAAAGCCAACCACAGTGACTAAGACCAATGCAGGGCTTTTCCTTACTGGGCTGAAATCTGGCTGGAGACCCCATTCACTTTTGCTGGAGCAGTACCTCATGACGAATGACCCTGACATAATTGGAGATGTATGGTAGGACTCAGGGATGTCTTCTCATCCAGGTTTGGGGAGAAGGAAATACTTTGTATTCTGGTACATTTATGGGTTGGACTGTGTCCTCCCAAATTTATGTGTTGAAGTCTTAACCTCCAATAACTCAAAATGTGACTGTACTTGGAGATAGAGGTTTCTAACGGCAGTTAAAGTAAAATTAGTCTCATGGCTGGGCTCCAATCCAATATAACTCCTATCCTCATAAGAAGAGAATATTAGGACACAGAGATACACGAGAACGGAGGAAAGACCATGAGAAGTCAGAGAGTGAAGACAGCCATCTGCAAGCCAAGGAGAGAGGCCTCAGAAGAAACAGCCCTGTGAACACCTTGATCTTGAATTTTAGCTTCCGGAACTGTGATCAAATGAATTTCTGTTGAGCCGCCAGTCTGTGGTTCTTTGTTGGGGCAGCCCTAGCGACCTAGCGCGGTAGTTCTCCGTGATCCCTGGGGAATGCGGTCCAAGACCAGCAGTGGGTGTCTGAAGCCACAGATACCACCAAGCTCTTCATACACCGTGTTTTCTCCCTGTACATAGTGGTGATGGAGCTTAATGTATAAGTTAGGCGCAGTAAGAGATTAGAACTAACTAAAACTAAAGTAAAACACTGACAACCACATACTGGAACGTGATAAAAGTTACACAGATGCGATCTCTTTCCAAGTATTTTGTACCGTGCTCACCCTTCTTCTTGTGATGATGTGAGATGATGAACTATCTTATGAAATTGAGAACTTCCACGTTTTTGCTTAGAGGAAGCACTGTATGGGTTTTTCCTTGGCATGTCTGAATCACTACTCCAGTGCTTTGGGGCCATTGTTATGTGAAATAAGGGTTTCTTGAACGCAAGCACGGGGTACTGGGAAAGTTGATCTGAATACCGAGATGGCTACCAGGTGGCTAATAGGCAGGCAGTTGTGGCTATGCTGCCCGTGGCGGGAAGAAATGGGACAACTTGAGGTTTTGTCATACTGCTTAGAGTGTCACACAGTTTGAGTTAGAGATTATTTCTGGAATTCTTCATTTAATATTCTTAGACCACAGTTGACTGTAGGTAACGGGAACCATGGAAACAAAACCGCAGGTAAGGGGGGACTACCGCATAGGCACTAAGTAGACAGTGAAAAGTATTTGCTAAATAAATAAATTAGTGGAAATTGTACTTAGCTAAGCCCTGATCCAGGGGTATCGGTTTGCCAGGCTGAGCGTGTGTGTGACTAGGGAAGAAGGACGACAGCTAGAGTGTTCTAGGCGGGGGGGGGGGGGGGGGGGGGGGGGGGGGGGGGGGGGGGGGCAGCCTGTGGGAGGTGCGGAGACCTGTCAGAACGAAGTGTATCAGCACAACCACGGCATAAAGAACATGGTGGGGTGGCGGGAGATGAGGTGGAGGGGCAGTCAGAGACCAGGACCACGTAAGCCAGGCTGAGTAATTGGAATACCTCCCAGACCCTTACTGCCCGAGATAAGATGAAGTTTCATACTTTTACATGTGTTGATCTATAGCATACAATTCAATGAAGACTAGTACCCTAACTATGACGAGCTACGTGAACTATTTCATTCAAGCTTCACAACAAATGTATAGGGTTCCACTATTATCCCATTTTATAGATGAGGAAATGGAGGCTCAGACAGATTGAATAACTTCTCTAAGGACAAATGACTAGGAGGTAGCAGAAGAGGATTTGGACTCAGTTTGGAGTATGGGTCTCTCAACTTAGCTGTTCGACCTCTTTAGGATGTACCCAGCTCTGGCCAGGGTTCCTCTCACTGGGAGGTCTGGCTTCTCATAATTTGTGATAGGAAGTTGTCAAGAGTGAAGGCTCTCTGTTTCCCGCATGGGATGTACCTGTGCGTGCAGGTGTGTGAGCGCATGCGTACGGGCCCCTGTGGCTGGGTTACATGAGAAGCCTTTTGCGGACAGCAGGATTGGAAGTGAATCTTCCAGCTGGGGCGTAAGGTTGCTGTCAGAGAGACAGGAAGGCGCCATCACTCCAGGTAAAATCAGCAGCAGCATTGCTGGAAGGCCCATTGTAACCCGGGGCAAGGGAATACTGCCAGGATATCGGTGAGGACATTTTTCCTTGCCCCTCCCCTTTCCACGTGGAGGGCCTGTAGCAAGACTACCCCCCTGGTCTCTCTCCTCACTCCTTCCCTCTCTCCACGGGGAGAAGGGTGCCCTCTCATGGTGAGCGTACAGACTCTCTGCCTGCCCCCAGGGAGCATGTATTCCAGGCTACCCTCAGCTGTGCCTAGGCAGCCGGGCCTGTTGGGAGCCAGGCTAGCCAGCACCCCATGCTAGGCAGGTGAGTTGAACTTCGGGGGGCGGTGTTGTTGGCCACCTCTTTTGACCATATCTCAAGCCATATCCTCCAATCTAGCTTTTATCAGCGTAAAAGCTGGTATTTTTCTTTCTATGTGCCTGTCACCCATGTTTTCCTTAGTTGGCTCTGAGTTTTGAGGAGCGAGGCACATTATTTGTTCATCCCATAAAGTGCTAACGTGTTGGATTTAACAGCAAAGAGGTGCTGAATGTGAGTGCAGGCTGCTCAGGCAACGGAGGGCAGAGGTGCTGTGGTTAACTGCCCCAGCCCTGCAGTTTCTGCTGCCTGTTCGTGGTCTCCAGACGTTGTTTGGAACATGGCGATTTTGAGACTTTCAGCCCGTAAGCCACCTCCAGATTTATTTTTGTGTATTTTCCCCATGAAGTATTTTTGATACCTTTGTATTAAGAATTCTGGCAAGAGGGTTGGATGATGCATGGAGTGTTTTTCAAAATAGACATGGGTGTGAGTGCTGTGAAAAGCAGGGTGGGAGCAAGGCTGTATGTATCTGTTACCTGTCTCCACGATTATTGGGTAACAACCAAGCTGCACAAAGGACATCAGTGCATTTGACGATAAGCGTTGCTCTGTCAGGAGCTAGCTGGGGATCCAACCACTGGGCAGTGGTGCTGATCTTGTCTAGGCTCGCTGACATGCCTGGGGTTGGCTGGCGGTGGGGGATGTGGCCTGGTCTCGGTAGGGGTGACTCTGTCCTCCTCTGAGTGTCTCTCATTCTTCAGTGGACTAACCGGACTCACCTTGCGGCAATGGCAGAGGTGCAAGTGAGCAAGAGGAAACACGTAGGGCCTCTGGGTGCTGGGCTCAGAACAGCATGCCATCCTTTCCACCTGGTCACACTGGATCAAGTGAGTCATGTGGGGCAGGGAATATATCCTGCTTTCATGAGAAAATCTCCAAGTCCGAAATGACAGGGAGGAATCTATGGCCATACCACTTTGAACACGCCTGATCTCATCTGAAATGACAGGGAGAGGTAAAAAAAGGGCAGGGGTAGGTGCCATCAATGCCACCGGTCTAGCACAGCGGGGGGAGAGGAAGTCCGGTGGAAAGGATGGGCCTCGCACTGTTGCACTCATCAATCCGCAGGAGGCCGGGCTGGAAGAGTGTTTGAAAACACTGCCCAGGGCTGCTAGCAACCGGAGGCGTGGCCTGGTCCCGCGTGGCTGGTGTCCATTCTGATTGGTCCGTGCCCGTGCTGGGCTGGTGTTTGAACCTTTTGAATATCATTCTTGCCCATACCTTCCACCCACCGAATTTTATACATTTTTAATTCTCAAAGATTTCTGTGACCCGTGCTCTTCTATGCACAGGTTCAGGGCTCCTTTCCAGCGTGGTTTCCTGCAACAGCCTTCTAACATCTCTTTCACTCAGGTCCGGTCTCTCCTGGTCTCACACTATGGCCGGATCTGACTTTCTAAACGCCTTTCTCCTGCTTAACATTCTCCATGGCATTCGGAACTTCGTCTGTTACCTGTCCCATCCACAGCCCCATTCCTAGTGACTGAGACAATTACAGCTGTTCGTTTCAAACCACTGGGTCCTTAGTTGTACTGGACCCTCGCTTAGAAGCCCTGTCCAAATTCCCTCTGCCATCTGACCCCTACACATTCTTCAAGATGTGGCTTAGGCAGCCCTTCCTCCAGGAAGCCCACCTTCCCTTATCCCCAGCAGGGTGGAATGAGGCTTGTTCCACATGTCACTGCAGCCACCCAGCTTCCCCTCAGTGCCACACTCACCATGCTGTGCTACATTTCTCTGTCCACTGCCTGCCTCTTGCTCCAGAGCTGAGCTTCTGGGGGGCAGAGACTTGGTCTTATGTGGGTCGGTATCCATAGAACCTCTGACAGAACCTGCCACGCTACAGGTCTTCGCTAAAGTTTTAAATGAAAATAGGTATTCCCACAATTATACACAATAAAGTACAGAATATTCTTGCATTCTTTGAAGGGCCTGTGTGTGTGCTCACAGGCACACACCCCCCTCCTCTCCCCTCCCTGACCCCAGCTCTCTTTCCGATGCGTATCGCAAACGCAAAGGGTTCATGCAGGGTGCTAAGTAAAGCAACTGAGAGCTTCTGCTTTGATGTTTTTTATTTCAGGAAGCTACTTGAACAGAGGGTAATTATTACTGTTAATAGCAATAATTTCCCCATAATCTGGTTACATGTCCTATTTCATTTTAACGACCGGAGCAGCTGTCTTTAAACAAGTCCGGACGGCCTGTGGGGACAGAGCTTCCTGAGGCATATCCTCTTTGGTCTAATTATTCCTCTGCTGGAACATGTCAGGGAAAGAAGCCGAGGGTAGGGGCCTGGGTGGGGCAGTATCCCCCTTTTCATCCCCACCACCCCAGGGTCTTCTGGAGCACAGAACTTTCCGGGGCTTTTCCAAAGCGACTGCACTGTGTCCTAGCAGGAGAGGGAGACAGGGTTTCTGATGTCACCATATCCTTGCTCTTAGGGGCAATGGGATGCCATCCACGGGCAGGGCCACGGCTCCCAGGGAGCAGGTTTCCTTTTCCCTTCTTTTAATTGGCAGCTGAGAACGTGAAAAACCACCAACCATATCAATCAGTGCCTTGGGGGCTTTCAGATCTTTTTGTTTTTCTCCCTAAAACTTGCTCTACAGGAGGAAATCAGGCTGCTTCAGATGGGTTCACGCCCAGACGGGAGACAGGATTCTATGGCCGCTTCATTTGCGAAACATGTGCTAAGCCTACGGCTGCCGCCTCACTACCTCCACGGTGCCTGTGTTTGCCCTCTCTTGCTTTTGGTGGTCCGGAGGCTCCCCTGCAACTGTGGTGCTCCAGTTTATCACGCCAGCTCTGGAGTCAGGCGTAGTAGCTAGCTTGCCTTTCCTCCTCAGCCAGCCTCTAGGCTCTGTGACCTCGGAAAGGCCCCGCACCTTTTGGTGTCTGTGAATTTTAATTCCTTCTTCACAAAATACGGAGAAAAATGCCCATCTTGTGCGGCTGAGCTGAGCAACAGGCAAGGCGACGTAGGCAGATAGGTCGTAAATGACCTCTCTTGGTCTTTTTTTTTTTTTACTGGTGGTCTTGATGAGAGAGACTTAACAATAGGATTAAATCTACCTGCTCGGAAAATGAAAATTTCGGAAAGCCACGGAGGCAGGAATAATGGATGGCCTTTTATGAGACAATGGCTGTTAACTGAATTTCAGCCTTCCCAGATCACAAAGGGACAGAGATGACCAGCTGCTGGTCGAGGGGTAGACTCATGCAGGAGAGACAAAGATACCCCTGGCATTTCCCCTCCAGCTCCTTCCTTGCACCTCACAGCTGTTTTCAATATGCTAACGATTTAGGGAAACAGTCAAAATGATACCTTGGAAATTCCAGCCCCACAGTTATGGAAAGACCTGCAGGAAGAGAAGGGCTGTCTTTATGCGGGTCGTTTCATTTGATCCATGGTGGGTTTCATTTTATTTTATTTTTAAATGAAATAAACCTTAAGAAAAATTATTGTTCTACGCACACGTTTTTTAATGCAGTTTCTGGCTTTAAGGGGGCTGGTTCCATAATTGAAGCAAATATAAAATATATAAAATAACAAATGGAAACACATGCTGGTACTACTTATGGTGAGTTCTTTTTCGACCAAAAGTATTTCCAGGAAATACTGTAAAATTTGCAAGCCACGTGAGGTAGTTGGGGTAGGATATGGAAACCATCTTCTTTCTGTTACGCAGTGTTATTAATGTTCTGGTCTACGAATGGAAACAATACTTATTTGTCAACTCACTTCTTTCTCCCTAAGTCTTTGCCTCAACGTTATGAGACCATATGGAAACACAGAAGGAAAAGAGGCTTGGGAATCATAGTTGAAAGCAATGCCTCATGGATGGGGGCTGAAGAATGATAATAATTTCCACTCTCCCTACAAGTTCTAAACCAATTGAAAAATAAACGCAAGAAACAGCAGGATGAAGGTGACATCCTGGCTTCATCGTTGGTAGCGTTGTATCTGATGGCCAGACTTGGATCCGAAGACAAGTAGATTTGCCGCTATTTTCTTCAAGAACAGGGCTTTGGGTGGCACGTTCAGGAGAATCTGCATCTGCAGACTGAACAGACGTTGACACAGCCTGTGTGAGAATCGCTGAGCCTCCACCACCTAGTTCCAAGGGCAAGAAATACACCCATTTATATGTAAAAATGTATATGTGCATGTACCTGTATGTGTGTATGTTTGTACTTTTTTATATATGTACATTTGTATTTTATTATACATGTTTATACTTATATATATTTATTTTGTTATATACCTTATCACATACATGCACAGAAACACGGGCTGATGAGATTGAGACTCTCACTGCTCAGTCACAGGGTGCACCATTTTTCTTCTCCTGTAGGGAAAATTCAGTGCCATGTCGGGAAGATGGGCTAGAAGTTTACTCTCAGGCAGGCAGTGTCCTTAGGAAATACGAGGAGGAAGAAAAAGATGTGACCTTGGGTATAGTTTTGATTTTTCTTTTCTTTTTTTCTTGAGCCTTATTTTTTCTACTTAAGAGATGAGACACCTGGATCTTTTCAAGAGCAATTTTCCAACACCAGATGGGTGTCCTGCAGTTCAATCCTATTCTCACACTAACTACGCAGGGTTAGCATTAGACTCCACAGGTTTAAAGCCCTGATTCCACAAGATTTCCCTTCCCTCAGAGGTCAGCAGCAAATCCTAGGTCCTCAGGCTACCTGCAGTTTCTGTAACATTTAGCTACAAGTTCAGGGGTTCCCATGTCTACCCTTCCCTCCCCTACCCCTCCAGGTCCAATAATTTACTTCGACAACTCAGAGAACTCAGGAAAGTGCTATACTTACAATTTTTTCTTACAAAGGATGCAACTCAGGAATAGCCAAATGGAGGTGATACACAGGGCAAAGTCCAGCTGGGAGGTGGCAAAGAATTTGCGTGACCTTGTCAGTTTCACCACCTTCTTGACATATCAAAGCATCCATCTGCCCAGAAGCTCCCAAACCTTATGGTTCAAGACTTTCATGGAGGCTTCGTTGAGTAGGTACAATTGATTAAATCGTTGGTCACTGATGATTGAACTTAATCTGCAGTCCCTCTCTTCTCCCTGGAGGTTGAGGGTGGGGCTGAAAGATCCAACCCTCTAGTGCATGGCCAACCTCTGACCTGAAACCATCTAAGGGCCCCCTCAAGTCACCTCATTTGCATAAACTCAAGTACAGCACACAGGGGCTCATTACGAACATCAGAAAACAATCCTGTCATTTGGGATATTCCAAGGGGTTTTAAAGATCTGTGCCAGGAACTGGAACAAAGACCAAACATAAATATATATATCACAGTACCTGACTGAGGTACCTAGCCAGCTCTAGGCTTTTGAAGATTAACAGGATTAAGGTATATAATAAACATTTATGAACACGAACTACCTTCCCCTACCCAACTGGTTACATTAAGGCATTAGATCCATTCAGGGCTTCCCTAACTTTTCATCAGTAAAGACCTATCCATTATAATCCCAGATGGAGCTTATGTTTTGAAAGGTTTTGCTTCTCAAGCTGATAAATTTAAAATGAGGAAAAACTCAACACATTATTTACAGCTTAAAAAATAATGGAAAGATACACCGAACAGATTATCTCATGTCCCACATCATGACCCCACCGAACGGACAGACTTCCGGCCAAAGCTGAAGGAAAGGCTAATGTGTGTGGCTTTGCCTCCGTCAAAGACGTGTCAGAAATACCTCTGAGGAGAAAGAAAGAACACGGATAATGTTAGAAGTCTCTAGGTGATGGAAGTAGGAGCAGCTTGTAAACGCGGAGGATGCAAATGAAAATAGAAAAGAATAAATGCATGTCCATTTGGAAAACTTGTAGATCAGAAAAGTGACTTTTAAATATACTAAAATAAATGAACTAAATTGGGCTAATATCTTGGGTAGTGCTCTCAGAACCTGATGAAGAAAAGATCATCTTTAAGGTTCTAACATTTATCATTCACTTAGGAACAAATACTGCGTAACTTGTCTGAGCCAAACTTTGTTCCAGGCAATGGAGACACGAAAGTAAACTAACACTTGAGGTTCTTGCCTTCATGGGGCTTATGCTCTGCAGCTCGAATTCACGATTACAATCATATCAAGTCATGTATTATATCATATTAGTTATCATATTAATAATACTTACAGTAAGTATGCAATAAATGTTAGGTATGCTTGGGCTGTGCTAAGTCTTTTACATGATTAATTTCAGTTATTTTTCCTAGCACCTCATGAGATTGGTGCTTTTATTACCAGAATTTGAGACCCAGAAGGGTTCAGTTAAATGGTCAAGGTCATATAGCTACGAAGTGGCAGAAATGGGATTAGTCCCCAAGTCTGGCTGGTCCATGTTTTTAACCCCTGCTTTTCTTAAGACAGGACTTTCTGCTTGCATTTGTATTTTCTCTTTAAAATGAGAGAAATTTTAAAGCATAAAAAATATGTATGTGTGAAATCATTTAAAAAATTAGCTAAATAATGCTCGCTGAATTTGGCCAGCTGTTTGGAAAATCCAGGCGCTTCTGGCACTGTCTATTGGCAAGACATCAACACTTCTGTCTTCATGGAGGTTATCCCTGAGACGCTGGGGTAAGCTGTTTAAGGGGGAAGCCGCAGAAAATTTCAGGTGCCAAACCGTTGGCAGGGATGATAAAGGAGGAACTTGGAATACCCAGGTTTGGGCAAAGGAAACCCTGAAATACGTGTTTGAAGGGAGGAAAACCCGGTGTTGGGGCAGGAAACAAAATACAACCCACCTGCCTGGTTTTACATAACAGACCTGCCCGCCAAACTCATCGTGATCCTGAAAGATGGCCTGTGAGTCTGGAGCGGCCATCGCCCCTGGCTGCACTTAACTTAAAAAACACTGGCAAAGGTTTCCTCTTTCATGTAGACTTGTATTTGATTTGAGCTGCAAGACAAGATGAGAAATGGCTGGGCAGCAGCTGGGGGGAGGGAGGTGGGTGGGTATATTTTCATTCTGCCAGTCTTTTTGAACTTTGTGCCACATTTCATGAATTCCTTCCCTCAGGGCGATGGAAATAAAATTACCTGCCGGAGGAGTTGCAGAATGAAAAATGAACTTGCAGCCAGACGCTGGGGTTGCTCCTGGCACAAACATTTAATGGGGGAAGAGCGGGACTCAGGACAGGGAGCTCTGAGGGCACCGGGAAAAGGGAGCCTGCGTTTGAGAGTCAGGAGATCTGTGCTCCGCACCCAGAGCAGGTCGCTCCCCATCCCGCGGCCTCAATTTCTCCATATTGGAAACAAGAGTGTTAGAGATCTGGACCGGACGTCTTCTCGGTTTCTCCAGTGGGAAGTTGGATGATTCCAAACCCTGGGAGGGGTGGGAAGGGCTTTCTAATTCCTGGTGGGGGAAATGTGAGCTTGAGGGGTGGCATTTGGCAGAGGGGCAAATGCAGCACCTCTGTCACTCCAGCCTGGGTGGAGGGCTGGTCTGGGGCAGGACTGGAGCGCAGGACATGATGTCACAGGCAGCTGTGGGCCCTTCTGGGCACCCGGAGAGGCTGGGTCACGCCCCTTGGTTATTAGTGCTCTCCAGAAGGGAGCTCAGGCTTCGCTTTCTTTATTTGTGGTGTGTGATTTTCTTTAAAATTAGGGAAAGTAATGGCCTTCTTCTGTCTTTTCCAGTCTCCTTCGCAAAATAATGAAGATAATAAAAAAGGAGTCAAGTGTATAATCTTGATTTTATTTCTCTTCCTTTCTTTCTATCCCCCCAACACCACCTCTCCCGCAAACCACCAAATGGTGATTTGATTTTTTAGGATGAGGCCTCCTCTGATGCTATAGCCATTTACAGCAAGTTGAAACAGGTCCAGGGAGGCTTGCTTTCCTGCTAAGTTCCCTTGAGGTGGGGATGGGTCACTTGCTGTGCTGACAAAGACTGGAGCCTAGGTCTCTGAATTTTGAATCCGGGGACTTTCCTACGTAACTGTTCTTCTCATCACCTCAAAACTGGTTTTTAAAACTTTCAGTCTGAGGGTTTCCAGTCAAGATGGCAGCATAAGTAAACATGGCTCACCTCCTTACACAACCACATCAAAATTACAACTAACATATAGAACAGCCATCACCCAGAACTGTGAGAAATCGAGTTCAAGGGAAGTCTGACAACTATGATATTACAGAAACCACATCCATCCATCCAGACTGGTAGGAGGGGTGGAGACATGGAACAGGCTGGTCCCACATCCACGTGTGGTGGATAAAAATTCGGGAGGGGTATCTTGGGAACGAGGAGTCCCAGCCCCACACCTGGCCCCCCAGCCCAGAGTTCCAGTGCCGGGAAGATAAGTTCCCACAACTTCTGGCTGCAAAACCCAGCTGGTATTGAGTCAGTGGAAGAAACTACTGGCGTCCCAAGCAGTTCCCCTTAAAGAGCCCACACACGGACTTACTGAGACTCATTCCTTCTGAGCTCCAGCACCAGGGTAGCAGATTGAAAGGCACCCGTGGTGTACAGGGAGGAAGTGAAGTGTCTGGCATCAAGGTGGGAGCTGGGGGACAGCGTTCACCCGGACAGAAAGGCCGGCAGAGGCCATCATTCCTCTGCTAAAACCTCCACGGACAAAGCCACAGAACCAGGGCAGGTGCCGTATCTGAGCCTCCATCAGCCCGGCTAACACTGTTTGCCTCACTCCGGAGATCTCCCGAGACTCCAGCCCACCCAAATTATGGGTCCACTCAAGCTGTTAACAGAGACTTATCCATATGAACGGCTGGTCTTGGCTCATGCTCCACAACTTCCTAAATCCTCTCAAATAAGCACAACAGCCGGCCTCAGTGAGCCCCAGCCCCTGCACCTCCTGCTAACAGGCCCCGGGCCTGGCACTATCAGCAGCCAGTCTTGATTCACAGCTTGGCTTCAGCTGGGAGTCTCCAAGCCCAGCACAAGTACAGCCATCTCAGACTGCTTTATAGCTCATTCAGGGTACCCCTGGGCAGAACACGGGAGCGGGTTGACCTTGGACTGTACCACCCAGGAAACCCCGGAGCCTGCACACACAGTGGACAGCTACAGACCACATCGGAGCACCACCGCCCTGCCCCTGCACAGCTGATCCTCCACAAGGGCAGAGGTTGGTGGTCAGTGGTCACAGCCAGTTCGTTCAGCTGACTGGCCTGTGTAAATCTTGCCCATTGACTTGCCAACAACCATCGAGGCTCAACTATAAGAAGAGGCTGTGCTCAGCCCACATGAAGGACTCATCTTGAGTACCCAGCTTGGGTGGAAGAGGAGGCTGTACCGCTGGACCCCACAGGACACCTACTGCATTCGGCCACACTACCAGGACAGGGTGTAATAGCAGCTCTACCCGATACACAGAAACAAATGCAGGGAGGCTGCCAAAATGGAGAGGCAAAGAAACACGGCCCAAATGAAAGAACAGGTTAAAATTCCAGAAAAAGAGCAAAACAAAATGGAGATAAGCAATCTACCAGATGCAGAGTTCAGAAAACTGGTTATAAGGATGCTCAAGGAACTTGGTGAGACCCTCAACAACATAAAAAAGACCCAGTCAGAAACGAAGGGTACACCAATAGAAATAAAGAGCAATTTACAGAGAAACAACAATAGAGTGGATGAAGCTGAGAATCGAATCAATGATTTAGAACACAGGGAAGCAAAAAACTAGTCAGAACAACAAGAAGATAAGATAATAATAATAATAAAACAATAACAATAATAATAATAAAATGAGGGTAGTATAAGCATCCTGTGGGACAACTTAAAGTGTTTCTCTTAAAGAGAAAGAACAAGAAATTAGAAATCTATTTGCAAAAATAATGAAAGAAAACTTCCCTAATGTGGTGAAGAAAATAGACATGCAAGTCCAGGAAGCACAGAGAGTCCCAAACAAGATGGATGCAAAGATGCCCACTCTAGGACACATCATAATTAAAATGCCAAAAGTTAAAGAGAATTGTAGAGACAGCAAGAGAAAAGAGGTTAGTTACCCACAGGGAAGTTCCCATAGACTGTCATCTGATTTCTCAAAAGGAAGTTTGCCAGCTAGAAGGCACTGGCAAGAAATATTCAAAGTCATGAAAAGCAGGGACCTATAGCCAAGATTGCTCTACCCAGCAAAGCTATCATTTAGAATTGAAGGGCAGGTAAAGAGCTTCCCAGACAAGAAAAAACCAAAGGAATTCATCATTACCAAACTATTATATATGAAGTATTAAAAGGACTTATTTAAGAAAAAGAAGATCAAAACTATGAACAATAAAATGGCAATAAATATACATTTATCAACAATTGAATTTAAAAAACAAACTAAGCAAGAGAAGAACAGAAAGAGAATCAGGGACATGGAGAGGCTTTAGGTGGTAGCCAGATGGTAGGGGAGTGTGGGGGATGGGTGAATTGGTGAGGGGATTAAGAAGTACAAGCAGGTAGTTATAGAAAAGCCATGGGGATGTAAAGTACAGCGTGGGAATGGGAGTAGCCAGAGAACTCATACTCATGACCTATGGATATGAACACTGGTGTGGGGATTGCCTGAGGGAGTGGGGGGGTGCTGGGTCAATGGGGCAAAGGGGAAAAATTGGGGCCACAGTAATGGCATAATCAATAAAATATCATTAAAAATGTTCAGTCTGTCATGGACCAATACTTTTGTAAAATTCAGTAAAAATAAATTAATGGAGAAATAAAGTGGGAAAAAAAGACATACAAACCACAAGCCCCATTTTTTTATTATTAAATTCAACAGACGTATAAAAGTACTCTATCAAGTTGCTCTAAAACTACATATATGGTTTCCTCACTAAGTTCATTCCTACAGCTCTTTGTGCATTCTTAGCGTTTTCTTCTGAAGAAGGGGGGAGGGAACAAGGGGAGGTCTGACTTGGGTGGGTTTGTGCGAGTGAGTGGAAGCCAGTTTACGTGGCTTGCTTTCTAAGTCCATTTATCAATGTGCCCTTTCTTTTTAAAAATTCTCTCTAAGTTTCAAGGCTTGTTAAATGTGAATTTCCATTTATCTTACAAGAAACCTTTTGCACTAGGCAGGAAGGAAAATGAAGTAAGAGAAAGAGCACACTGGGCTGGAAGCCCAAGCCCTGGGTTCTAAGAATTACTTTTCACTACTTTGCTACATGACTTTGGGCAAACCACCTATCTTTACAATATTTTTAATTCATTCCCAGGTGGTCCATGTGGTCCAGGCTCTCTAAATCCATTCCTCTGGGTGACTGTGGTAATCTCTTCTCTCCTGGTCTCTCCACTTTCCTTTCACTCCCTCCATCCCCACTCCAGTGCCTAAAGGGTGCCTTTAATGATGTCCATCTCTTCCTCAAAAGTTATCCTTGGGTCTTCATTTTACGTGGTTTTACGCCTCTGAGACCGGCTCTGAGGGTTCACAACAACAAGCTCCAACTGCACACCGGGGGCTCTGATGAGCTCTCTAATACATTGTTCTAAATGCAAGGATTACCACCATCACACAGAATGGATCCCAAGAGCTCTGCCCTCCCCCTCCCCTGAAAATTGGGCCAGAAATCCCACTCTGTGTGAAACTCAAATGATGGGAGCACTTTCAAAAATCTTTTTTTTCTCCATCCAAAATTCTGCCTACTGGCCTGGCATGGTGCAAATGCTTTCACAGGCAGCTGGGAGTTCTGTGCTCGCCAAGAGGCTGCTTGTCCAAGGTTGCTTGGCAACACTTAATCCTCTGAGTCCTCCACCTCCCACGCACCTACTCTTTCAACATTCATTCTTTCAAAGGAAATCCACAAATAGACTCTTGTTATATCTTCAAATAAACTTTAGAAACAGGCATGGCATATATTATGCCTCTGGGACCGATAAGGGAACTGAGGCCCAGAGAGGTGAAATGAGCTGTTCAAGGTCACACAGCCACTTGGCAACTGAGGGTGAAAGTAAAACTCAGATCTGTTAACTCCTGGTCCCATGCTCTTTCCTCCTGTATACAAATATTTTTAAATGACATTTTGTCTTAAAATTTGCCACACCTGGTCCTAACTCCAAGTAAAATTTGTGTGTATAAAGTCAATATTGTGGAGGAGCTGAGAGGAAATTGGAAGGGGAAAAAAATCTCATGTTAATGGGCTTTGATGCTAGACAGGAATCTTTAAACTGAGAGGGAAAAAAAAGAACAAGTTACAGATGAAATCTCTGCAGAGGAAAAGAAAATAACATTTTAATTATACAGAAAAAGGAAAACTAGGCCATGCTACCAGAGTGCTCAGTGCTACCACATTAACTTCGAGGAACACCAAGACTGTTGATAAGAGAACTTCCGCATGGATACGAGAAAGACATTCGCTTCGTTAAAATTTGAAAGCCTTCAGTTAACTTTCTTTCCTGTTTCTTTCCCAAGTTTTCCTCCCCGGGTCTCTGTTTCTTTCTCCATAAAATGAGATGGTGGCTGTATCACTTAGCATAGGCTAAGCTCAGCTGCTGTAACAACAAACCCTCAAATGCTCACAGCTTGCAACAACAAAGGTTTATTTCTTGGCCTCTTGGATGGGCTGTGGCTCTTGCCCTGGATCATGTTCCTGGATGATGTCTCTCTGGGACATGCCAGTTACGTGGCAGAGAGGAAAGAACCAAGGCGGATCTGCTGTTTGGCTGTTAAACTTTTTGCTTGGAAATAACACATATTTCTTTCACAAGAGAGACCAATGTCAGTGGGGTGAAATTATGATTCTCCTCAAAGACAGGCCCAATAGGAAGGAATAGCACATATTTTGAAAACAACAAAGTCTACCAAAATGTGAGTAAACTTGGTATATTTAACTCTTTCCCGAACATCTACATTTTGACATCTCACTTTCAATTCAACGTGTCCAAAACTGAACTCGTCACCCTTGTTCCCCAAATAAGCCCACTCCCTGTATCCTTGCTCCACAGAAATGCTACCACCACCTGCCTACCCAACACCTCAGCCAGAGCGGAGGGGAAAGGCTAGGCTGTGTCTCCTCGTCTTCGCCTTCCGCATCCAACTGCTGGCCAGGTCCTGTGGACTCTGCTTCTGAATTACCTGCTTACTCATCTCCTTCTCCACATTTCCTTCACCACTGCCATGATCTCGGCCGGGGCGATGAAAGTCCAATCCACTACCATGGTTTCCTCCCCGTTCACCCCACCTCTAGTCTCTGGAATATGGAGAGGGGTATGTATGGGTTTGAGGGGAAAGAATGTGGTGAAATTAGATATTGTACGATCAGTAAATTATTCCTGGATGATTTTCAGTGAAATTATTTACTCTAAGTATTTATTGTTTTTTTTTTTTAATTTTGCTTTTTCTTCAAGAAGGAAGTACTAGGAGATAAATACATTTAAGAAAAGTTGACACTCTCCTCCCATTAAATATCAGCAAATTCTACAGGCCTGCATTATAAAGATACAAAAGTGGTGGGAAATGGAAGCCCTTCAAAAAAAAAGCAGGACCTCCCACTGCGCGAGGCCACGTGCTTGACTCGTCTGTCCACCCCAGAAACCTGCTCACTTGCTGTGAGGAATCTGGGGCTCTCTTGTTCACTGCTGCTGCCCTTCACACCTGCTCCTGGCCTCCTGGGTCCTAGGGTCTCCTAGGCAGAGGTGGAGCTGAAGGATGGGTGGTGGTAGGGCCTCGGTCAGGAATGGTGGACCTGAGGACAATGACCTCCCCTCACTTCTCCAGACATTGGTGACATAAGTTAGAGACTCACACAGCAGGAAGGGACCTCAGTTACCAGAGAGTCCAGCCCCCACACTGAAAGGTGAAGCACTGAAGTTTCAAGGTAGGGAAACATCTTGCCGAACGGGGGCCAGAACCCAGGCCACCAGTAGTAATGCGGTCCGTTGGCACCGTAACAGTCTGTGACGTGGGGCTGGCGCGTGCTGAAGGAGAGCCGGCGGCCTTAGGTGTCGTGTGCATTTACTTTTAAATCAATTCTACTTTCTTTTGCCATCATTAACTTTAAAACCAGTTGGTCTATATTTCGATACAACAGCTACCTCTGGAACTCTCCCTGGTGTATTGGCATTTGACTTCGTGGGGCCTGAAAGCTGCGAGATTGTTGGAAGTGGGCGGGCTTCTGTGCGAGGAGACCTGGGGCCAAACCCTGGCTCCGCGGTACAGCTTTAGGCTGCTGCTTTGTTTCTCGGAGCCTTTACTTCCTTCACCTAGAAGAAAAGCTTGATAATAAATCCACGGATGCCAAGGTGCTTCTTATAAAAACTAAAAGAAGAGGGATGTGTGATTACTTGTGTTGAATTTGATAATTTAGCTTGAAACACTTCTACTGAAGAGCTTGCTGGGTGCAAGGCACCAGGACCGTAAAGACTGCGGTTGGTGCCCAGCAAGCTCCGGCCTCAAGGAGCCCACTGACACCGTGCTGGTTTCTCCGCCCGCTCTGCTGTAAATGCACGGTGACGGGAAGTCAGGGAAACAGGGTACAAACGGCTAAGAAGTAAGACAGGGAGGGAGGGATCAGCTCTTTCTGATAGCGTTTCGTAGGAGGCCCTCCAGAGTTGGTAATACTGGAGAATAAGTTTCGAAAGATGAAACGAAACACTCTTGATGAGGAATTGGGGTAATTGCAGGGAAATGTGATACCGTGAGCACATGCATGAAGGTGTGAACATGTATGGGTTTTGGAAAAATTACAGTAAGTAATTTAATATAGGTAGAGCGCAGAATAAAAGTGGGGGTGAGGGGGTGGTCTGGGTGAGAAACGAGACTAGAGATTTTGGTCTGGGCCAGTTCATGAGGCTGCTGAGTGAGAGGCTCAGAGGCAGGAATTCAGCCTGAGCCAGAGTGTGCAGGCTGGTGACTTGGGGTTCAGTCAGAAGCTGGGTTTAGCTTGATTGACATGCGGCCTTAATTTGGGTGGGGCATGAGCTCTCCAATCCTCCTTTCTACTGTCTGACCTTGTGCTGCTACTTCACTTATTTTTATTCATTGCCTGGACCTTGAAGGCATTTGAGCTTGAGAGATTTGGAGCAGAACACTGAAGAAACCGGGTGTGGGTTTTGGATTAACGTTGCGGCTGGATCGCGGGTGCAATACAGAGGCTGGCGGTGGCAGCCGAGTGTTCTGCGAAGGGGCTGCTGTGGTAACCCGGTTGGGGGATGGCGAGATTCCGTCCCAAGGCAGGGGCAGAGGGTTCAGAAAGAGAGTAACGCCTCTGAGGAATACTTGGGAGGCAGAATCCACGGGACCTGCTAGTAAATGAGGATAAGGCAGAGGGGAACCAGACTGAAGCATTTCTGAGGGTGGACCGTCTCAGGACCAGTATCTCTGGTGTCCAGCCCAGCGCCTGAGGCAGCGTAGAACTCCGATAAATAATTCTTAAATGCATCAATAGCTGGGGACGCAATGCTGGATGGTTCTAAGGTTCCTAACTTGAAAGAACACACATAGTAAGTTTTCGATACTTACTCAGATGTCACCTCTCAGTTTAAAAGTGAGCAGCGTATTTCTAGGAATAAGGGAGTTTTGGCTCCCATTTTAACCTGGACACTAACTCCCCCAGCCTCAGAGAGCCCACGGAAGCCCCCTGCAGGAACTTGGCTGGCTGCCGAGAAGCATAAATTAGAAGCCCTTGCTCAAGGGGGTGGTGTCTGCCATTTGCCTCAGGCGGCCTGGGCCGAAGGAGTTCAAGCACCGAGTTCCTTCTCCTTTGGAGACAAAGTTAGGGGATGTCCAGATCTGGGGCCGCCAGGAGGCTGGGCGCCTTCTTGCCTGCCCTCTCCCCGTGGAAGCGATAACACAGCTACAGCCAAGAACGTAAACAAGTGCTCTGCGGGTTGAGGAGATAATACGCTCACTGGCCAAATATCAAAATATCGGAGGTCCAAGAAAGGACAGAGTTCTGGGCCTTTGACGTACCGTAAAGGCCCATTTCACGCAGCAGCCAGGAGCATTTCAGGGTAAAGACGGAATGATGATATTTTATGTCACCTGTGAGGCACAAAGGGCACCTTATGAGTCGAAGAAGGCCGGGTTCTCAGATGGCCCGAGACTGGCAGGTTGCTCGTTTGGAATCTAAACACCAACTCAGATCCCAAAGCAAAATTACTCCCACAGCCCTTTGCTGGACAGGTTTCCCCAGGTTGTCAGAGGCAGTGGAGTGGGGGGTATGCCCCAGGGCCAGGCGGATGGAGTCCCAGTTGCTCCAGTCACAGTGGGGACCAGGGCCCAAGGGGCCAATATTAGCTGAAGGGCCCATGCTCCCTGAACCTGGGGCCAGGGAGTGAACTGGGCCTGGAAGATTGGGGAAAAAAATAAATGGAGTACTAATTCTCAGAAATACTTACTGGGTCAATGTTTCTTCCTCAACAACCCATTATATATAGTCTGTCCACTTGCCCTCTCTCATTTTTCTTCATTAATTAAGGTACAATATAATACCAGGAAGTGATGCGGGCTGTTTATATTTTCCTTGTCTCTTTTACTTTTGGATAAGCCCCACATGACACGGCTGTATATTTTTCTCTGCAACAGAACATGGCCTGGCACTAAGGAAGGACTTGTAAACAACTGCCCAATGAGTGAATGAATGAAAGCCCGTTAAATGTGCTAAGGCCCTTGCCCCTCCCGCCCTTGTTAGTGCTCACCATGTCGCATTGAGATTATTAGCATCAACATAGAGCCGGATGCTATGGGGTACCAAGAAAACACCCAAACCAGCTCATGGGGGCCAGGGAAAGCCACCCTGGAGAAAGTGATGCCACAGCTGAGGTCTGGAGGCCACGTAGGAGCTGCCAGAATGGACGCAGAGAAAGTTTCCACAGCAGGAGAGAAGGCTTGGGCCAAGTCAGGGCACACCCCATGACATGGCTGGGTACAGATGTGTCAAATCAATAAACACACAAATAAATGCTTCAAAATTTACTGCAGCTTATTTTTCTAATCATTAATTCGAAGAGCCAGTCAGCAAAGTACCTTCCCACTAATGTGTCATTTTACTGAATCATGCATCGGCCTATTTTATTTTTCCCAAAGAAAATATAAACACTCCCAGGAACATGAGTTGGTTGACATAGGAACTTGAAAAAAAATAAAAAACAAACAAAAAAAAACAAGACAAATAATAGAGGATACATAATCGCCTCCTCCTGCAAACACTCACGGTCTTTTACCAAAGGAAAGGACTTCGGGTACCACCCGGTGAGATGCTCCGGAAGGACACAGAATTTGAAATTGGAAGGGTGGGATCAAGCTTCACATCAACGTTTATTTACCAGGCAAGTCATTTTGCGTCTGTCAGTTTTGGTTTCTGAGCTGTGAGAATCAAATTATTACAGTACTTGTGGGTGAAAAGGTGATGCGCGAGTAAGAGTACTTTAGTATTTTCCCCACTCAATTTATTGCTCTTATTTTCCAGTGGCGGAGCAGAGGGCTTTCTTTGCAGGTGTGCCGTTCTCGGCGTGTTGACATATGTGTGGACTGATGGAACTATCACCACAGTCAGGGCTCAGATGGTCCCGTCACCCCCGAAACCCCCTCAGGCTGCGCCTCTTTACAGTCACATCTTCCCTGCACCCCTCACACCGCGCAGTCACGGGGATATCGCTGTCACCGTGGTTCTGTCTTTCTGTAAATGGACAATGACAGGTAAATGGACTCTCCCAGCACATGCCCTTTCAAGATCGAGTTCTTTCACCCGGCGCGACGTCTTTGAAATCCATGCAAGTAGGTGCACGTATCAACACGCCGTTCCTTTCAGTGCCGAGTAGCATTGCATGTTGTGGGTATACCCCTGTTCGTTTATCCCTGCGCCCACCGAGGGCATGTGGGCTGTAGGCAATTTCGAAGAGACCTCCTGTACACATTTGCGTGTAGGTGTCTGCGTGAACGCAAGCTTTCATTTCCGCAGACTAAATGTCCAGCCGTGGGATAGGTGACTCACAAGTTAAGCACATGACTAACTTTATTAAAACTAATAAATTGTTATCCAGAGTGGCTTGTTTGCTTATTTATTTGCCCCATTTTATAGGTGAAGAGACAGGGCGGCGGGTGGGTGTGAGAAGGTAACAACTCGTATGTGGTGTGTCGAGTTTGACTCCAGGCTCATGCTCCACCCGCTCCACCCACCGGGCACATTTCCCCTCCGTCTCTGAAGTCAGAGCCGGAGGTTCATTTTCGGTGAATCAACATTTCCACCTTTACGGCTCTGGTACGTTACAGAGGAAAAATTTCCATGCTTTCATAGCGTGAACTGTATATTTATTAATAATCCTTCCTCAATCGCTTCAGTTTTCACATTATTAAAAAGCTCAAGCTTGGCTCACTTGTTATTTTTTCTCTCTGCCTGAAATGGATTTTTTTTAAAACTGGGGCTAGGCCTGAGAAATGAAAAGAAGGGCTTAGATCTGGTGCCCACGGTGCCCGCCAGGCGACTCCATGCCCTCTGGCCTTTTTCCTTCTGGCATTTCAACGAGGAGGGGCCCCCAACCTTGGCTTGGGGTGGACGATCTGAGAGGGCAGGAGACCCTCTCCAGTTTCAGTGTCCCGCGAGCGTCCTATATTCAATTTCATGGCTAAAGGTGTGGAGGCGGTTTTAGTTCAAGGCTGTTTGTGGAAGGGGAAAACTGATGGATCCCTTTCAGAATCTGGGTTTTATAAGAGGCCTTAAGTCTCTCCCTGGATAAGGTTCCCCGCTTGAGCCCTGGAGGCAAATAGGAAAAAAGGAAGAAAACAAGTTAGGAAAGGAAGGAGCAAAAGAAAATAATGAAATAAGGATAAAGAGAAGGGATAAAAGGAGAAATGAAGGAATGAGGGGAAGAAGAGACAGAAAGAGGAAAGGAAAGATTAGAAACGCTGAAGAGGGGAAGTAAAAAAAAATACTTGAAACCAGGTAGTTTATTTTGCTTCCCTGGTGTTTGTTATAGATTAGCCTAGACTAGTGGGAAGGGAACAGAGTAACTGCAGCAAGCTAATTAGACCTTCATTTGATTTTGTGTTTGTTTGCTTGACTACTTAGTTTATAACTTGGCAGGGAGCTTTATCGTACGGACGCTGCTAACTGGTTTATCTAAACTGAGATTGAGCATGAATAAAATTGACATTGGATTTGCTCCTTCAGACCACACAGAAGAGGGAGAAAGCGCGTTCAAGTAAACATTGATGTCTAGGTGCAGTAGCGGACTGACAGCGAGACCTCAGGGCCCCTTGGAGTCCCAGGCACAGCCGAGCTGCTAAGTAGCGGCTGGGCTGTGCAATCATACGGTGAGACCCCAGCAGCAGCGTGGTGCTCGCCTAAGAACCTGGAGTTTGCACCAGACGGATCTGAGTTTAATTCCTAGCTTGGCTACTTGGTAGTGGAGCCTGCCATCCCTGCTTGGGAGGAGGGACAACAACGCTGACCTATAGGGCAGAGACAAGGGCTAAACGAAACATCAGAAAAAAATGCTTAACAGCAAGTAGGACTTTTAGGAAGGGCTGGGTTCCCCCACTCCTCCTTGCCTGGGGAACCATGTTTGGGAAAGTCAGCGAGACCACTCACGGGACTGAGGAGGACAGACAGCCAGGTTGTAGGCTAGGCCCCGGCCATTTATCATTAGAACCAAATTCTGGTGCTTCAGGAAGGCACCTTCTCGGTGTCCTTACCGGTAAGTTACAGTGGACTTCAGTCTCCCAAGGGAGGAATTCTATTCTGAGCAGTAGCTGTCAGTGGTGGGCATTAGCAGTCCCTCTGATGTCAGGGTTCCCCGCTCTGCTGACCTATTTGACCTCTCCCTCCGGGTCTCTAGCTGCAGCTCAGACATCGCATCCTCTGGGTCTCTTTTTCTCTAGACACTGACGGAGCTTTGTGTGTCTCCTCAGGGCCCGTTTGACGTTCTCTCCAATTTTATCTGAGTCTATGTCATGCTGGGCGGTTTATGCTGGTTTATTTGCCGTTGGAATGCAAGGTCCTTGAGTCCAGAAAGTGGCTTCCATCTCGGAGTCTCCAGTTCCTAGCAGGACACATAGTTGTGCAAGTTCCTTAACCTTTCGTAGCCACACTTTCCTTGTCTGTGAGATGGGGGTAGTAACAGTACCTAAGGGTTGATCGACAATACACATAAAAATCTCTAAGTACTGTTCCAGGTCCATGGTAAGTGGTCAATGTGTGTTAGCTATTATAAATGTCATTTTGAATGATTGAATGAATGAATAAATATGAATAAGAGATATTCCCTGCTATTAAGGAATTTGGGTGAGTGGAGGGAATGTGTATAAACAGCTTACAATGAAATGATGTGATACCAAGGTAGAAGTTCATGAAAAATGTATCAACAATGGGACAGAAAGATTCACTTACAATTTGATCGTTAATGTAAGGATGAAAAGTCAAGAAGCATGACATTGGGGTGTGTGCGGTGAGGAAGAGGGTAAGAATAGGTAGAAAGTAGTATAGTACCAAGGACTCAGTTTACAAGGAGCTGTGAATAAGAATTCTCCAATTTGCTCTGAGTTCCTAGCTGCCAGAGCAGAAAATTAGGCCAACTTTACATTAAAATTGTTTGCCCAGAGCAGTAAGAGATTGTCCAGTGACTTTGAACGAGGGTGCTATTGGTATTGTGAGAAGGACAATTCTTTACCGAGGGGGGCTTCCCATACGTTGCAGGGTGTGGCTCTTACCACAAAGGCAAGCCTCTGCTTGCTGAAGGTCAGTTGTGCCCTCTGGACACTGTGACAGTCAAAATACGCCTCTACACTTCTGAAAAATGCCCCCTAGGGGGTGGGGCTGCCCCAAGCTGTGAACCGTTGAGCTTAACGCATTCGAGTTCAGCGGAGGAGGATGTCAGGATTCAGAGAGCAGACCTGACTGTCGAGGATCTCACAGATCAAGAGTGCCCACGTCAGGCCCCGAACCTACGTTTCTTGACTCTGATTTCGTTTCATGAATGTTCTGTTTCCCAGTGTTTTCTTTTAAAAATTCTGTTGATTTTATTTCAACTTTATACTGAAGCAAACCCACCCTTTGCATTTGAAGATTATACTTTAATTTTTCAATCTGTAAATGATTATCTTGTATGGGGAGACATTGGGGGAAAAGTGACCAATTATCTCGTGGGCAGAAACCAGAGAGCTTCAGTGCTCTTGGATGCTTAGAGCTCTGAGTGAGAAGTCAGAATCCTCAATTTCCTCTACTGAGCTGGCGCCAACACAGTTTCTTGAGATTTGCCAGGCCAGACAGTTTGATTCAATGATTCCGAGAATTCAGATGGAAAAGCCCAAATTCTTCTTCCTTTGGCTGCATTTATCTGGCGATTCTGACGGAAGCAAATGGAGGAGTACAGGAGTGTCCTAATTTGTGTGATTATTCTCATAGCTCAGTGTGGAGAAACTCCTTTCAGATGCCGAGGTAGGTAAGGAAGGACCAGATGTGATCTGGTTCCCTTTGTCAGCCTGAAGATCTGCTGGGACCTAAGACAGCTTCGAGGGAAGATGTTTGGATTGACAGCTGGAACCTGACCTGAGGCTTCCTGCCTGGGCAGCTTACGGCTATATGACCCTGATCAAGTGCAATTCTCTGCTTGGAGCCTCAGCCTGAGAATGCCGAACTGGCACGGTTATTGGGGATAATTTCATCAGACAATAAGGAGGGAGGTCCTGCCTCTTTGAGGCAGCATGCCACGGCAGAGAGCGCTGGTGCTCGCGAGGTAATGTGAGTTCCTTCCTTCTTCCTGGCTACGCAGCTAAACCTCGTCCCAGATCCCTTGCTCTTAAAGTGGAGCCCATGGGAGGTTGGTAGAAGTGATTTACTCTCCTTTGCACAGTGCTCGTTCCCCTGCGGTGGCAGCTTTGTGGGGGAGGTCACTTGTTGGAAATGGCAGTGTCACGGATAAGAGGAGTCTGGGCCCTGAATTACTTGATTAGACTGGGAAGTACACGAGAAGTCAGTCTCAGATTTCCACAGCTTAACAATGAAGCTGTGCTTGTTACAGATACAGGGGATGACCTACCCTGACGAATACAATGGCTAATACAACCCAGCGGAGGACAAGAAGAACGAATGAAGGAACACTGCTTTTCTCCCTACCAGCCTCCCATCCCTATCCATCTGCTTTCAAGGGATTCTAAAAAGGATACTAAAAAACTTACTGAGAATTTTTATTTTTGTGCTTCTTTATGCAATGATTTGATCCCCAAATCCATCTCCCCATCCCCAAGAATTGGGTGACCATTGCTATCTGAGAGGTGAACAAACCCATAGTTGAACCCTATGTCTTGAACTTACTCTGTGTGACCTTGGGAAGGTCATGTTACAGCTGAGGAAGCTGAAGCTCAGAAAGGAAAAGTGGAACTCCGAACCCAGAGCCCATGTAGTTGGACTGCTGTGTGAGTGCAATCCTGTGTGTAGAGCACCCAGCACGGCACCTGCAACATGGAAAGTACTCAGTCAATGTCAGCTCCGACATTCCGCATTCTCCCTGAAGAGTGAAGAGCTTTGTGTCCTGTCAAAAGAATCACTGAGCACAGAGAATGGTAAAGGGGTTGGGGAGAGGTATGTAGGCATTTCCTCTCCCCCTCACCCCAGTTGCAGCCCCATCAAAAAAACCCTCATCTTTTCGAAGCACCTTAGACTGGAAGAAGGGGTGTTTTTTTCCAGTCTTGATTCTTCGGACACTTAGCTGCTCCTCTCCTCTGGGTTTCAGTTTCTCTTTAGAATGGCAGGGTTGGACTAAGTGACCTACAAGAGCCCTCCGGCTCTGCCAGTGTGGAATTCCGAGCTAATGCGAGGAGACTGGAGGGCTGTGGAGAGGCGTCAAGGATGGGGAATGGGCTGGAATGGAGGCTTAGCTGTATCATGTAACGTGTCCCAGAGGACATACTCCATGCTCCCAGGTCATCCAGAAAAGATTTACAGTCTTGGAGTCCATAAATAATTGCTAGATGGTGGCGTCCTTTAAATATCCGATGTCATTGGATGCCCCGATAGGGGAGAGAGCCCATTCCTCTTAGGAACTTGAATGTTACTGTGAACTTTCCTAGTATTGGATTTAAGCTCGCTTTCTTTTCCTTCTCTCTTTTCTTTTCTTTTCCTTTTCTTTTCTTCTTCCTCTTCCCACTCCTGTTCTTCCTCCTTCCCTTCTTCTCCCCTTTCCCCTCTTTCTCCCCAAGCTCCTTTACCTTCCCTTCTCCTCCCCAGTCCTAGTTTGCTACTGACAACTACTTTCCCATTTTTCAAGAATTTTGTTTCTTTCACTTCTCTTTTTGATGCGTATTATATTATTGAGCTTCCAAACCAAGTTATTTAACTTCTGTACACTTTTTCTTATCTATTTTTTAGCATTAGCCATCTCTCCAGAAACTGTGGGGAGATAATCAGGTCACTTTTGGATTAAACAATTTTGGTGACTTAATAACAACACTGATAACAGAGTGATAGGTTTATAAATTCAACAGGGATTTTGAGGTGCCATAATTTTAACCATTAATGCAGGCAGTTGAGGTTACTGTAGGAAGTGGTCATAGGGAGGGCAATTCCGAGAAATTCTGGGGGAAAAACAAGCTGAAGACAAAGAGGCCCTTTCCGGGGCTGTTTACAGTTTATAGGATAATTATGACTTCTAAGTTTTCGGGGATAAAAGCATTAACTCTGACGTTCTAATCAACCTTGAAATTAACTCCCGTCTCAGACTTCAGCCAGTGGTCAGACATTTTTTTTTAAATGTGCAATCATTTGCTTTCTTTTTTCCTTTAGAGTAAAACATTAAGAGCACAATTTCGAATCGGACAGAGAATGTTACCATAGCATTTAATTTCCAAGGGGGCCTTAATTACAGTTACAGGGACACAGTTCCAGGAAAATAGAGAGATTTCACCTAGATTAGGCCTATTTCTTTGGCTTCTGCTTAATACGTACAAGTTGAATATTTTGACTAGAAACCACAACACTCCAAATTCTTAGCCCAGTGCCCAGAACAGTTTTTGTACCCAAAAAATCAAATGATTTTATTTTCACAGCCTCCCTGCAGCCAAAGTATCACCATCGGTATTTAGAAATCAGACTGCAGCGTTTTTGGACTTCAAAGTGATTCCGGTCTGTCTGACCCTAAAACTCTTTTCACTGTTGCGCCTATAAATTCTTTCTACTGACTATTGCTTCGATGACCCCAAATCAACACCAGTGTCTCCCTCTGTGGAACACAAAAATTTAAAGGGGATAAAACTCTGACTAAAGGAATTACAATACTGTAAGTTTCCATTTTCCATTAAGAAAGCGTGTCATGGTTTCATTCATTCATTTCCAGAAAATCGAAATCCGCATTCTTGCGTTATCACGATCTTAGATTTTTCCCAATTTAATTTTACCTTCTGATTTTCCTGTGCTATAACCGTAAGCTTTTTGAGCAAAGAGATCATCTTTATTTAATTTGCTTTTCTCTGTCTGTCTGGTGAGGAACTCAATTGGGTGGGTGCTCACATACCTTTGTGATTACCCCTTAACTGATATTTAACTGGTGCTGACCGTGAGACCACAAGACCTGAGAGCACTGGATGTAGGTGGGGAGAAAATATTAACACCGGGAACAAATAGTCACTGACAGAAGGGCTGGCATGGAAGGACAGGGGGCCAGCGGGTGTTGGGCCCATCTGGGACAGCCTCGGAACCTTCCTCCTGAGGGTGGGACATGGAGAAGGGGACAATGCTGGCCTGAAAATTCCCTGTTTATCCCTCCAGAGCTGCTCACGACTCTTGCATTGTCTCTGTGCCTGGCTGGAGTCTAACTTCTAGGGAACGTACCACTCAGTCTTTTTGTGCTTTGTTTTCCAGTTGAGTTTGGCCAGTAAGTGCTGGCAGGAGACCGGAGGGCAAAAAAGAGGGAGGCGTGAGGCTCCCTTTACCACAGCAGAGTCTGTTGGTAACCCCCCGCCCCCACCCCCATCTCCTGGTTTCTTCTCTGCAGTGTTCCTTTTTGTGGTTATGTTACCACGCCTCACTGGTTCCTGTGACCCTGTCCACACCTTTGTAAACAATCTCTTTACTGAGTTTTCTTCAGTTACATGCATCGAATGCTTTGTTCCTTGCTGGGGCACGGACTGATGCGGGGAAGCTTGGGCTGTGTAACTGCGTTAACACGAGCTGGTCAAGCGTAGTATCTCTCTTGCAGTCAGGGACACGTCTGTTCCAGTGAGGGGAAGCCGGTGAGCAGAGGCTAGGTCTGGCATCATAGCTCTGCAGACCTCCATCATTCACTCATTCATTCATTCACTCACTCACTCATTCACTCATTCATTCACTCACTCACTCATTCCCTCATTCATTCCCTCATTCATTCTCTCCCTCACTCATTCATTCACTCACTCACTCATTCACTCATTCACTCATTCACATGTTTATTTAATTAATGAATATTTCTCGGGTGGTCACCCTATGTCAGGCAGTCTTCTAATCTCTAAAGTTCTGCTGCGAATAAAACTGACAATGTAACTGGGTGACTGGACTTCACATTCCAGCTAGAGAAGACAGTCATTAGTTAGTTAGTTAATTAACTAATTAATGTCTCAGGTGGGGATTTAAAGTAGGAAAGTAGAAAAGGGTTGGAGAGTAGTAGGGGTAAGAACCCATGGCTCTGCCTTGGCTTTGAAAATTAACCCCAAGAACAAATACTTCTGACCAGTCTTTGGGTCACTGAAACCGTGGCTCTTTAAAAGGGAAAGTCCTGTGATTCCTTTTCTTGCTACTGAGAAGGGTGTTGGTGTTTCTTTTACTGCCAACACCAGTGCCAACAAATTCAGTCTGGCTCAGAGGCTCACGATGTATGTTTCTTTCCATGAGCGAAGTCAAGTTTTCATAGTACCATGGACTGAATTTTTACCTGGGCTGTTGTTCGGCTGAAAAAAGGTCCTCACATTGCATACTCAGAATTTCGGATCCAGAAAACACACATAACGGGTGGGAAGTGCTTCTTACAATACCTAGCGCATAACACATACCGAAGGGACGTTGTTATTTAAGCCTCATACCAATCTACAAGCTAAGTGAGAATTATTTTACCTTTCTAATGGAAAGGTACAGGAAGGCTCAAGAGGATTCAGAAGGAAGGATACAAAGTAGAAAAAACCTCTGAAATAATATGCACGTGACAGATGATGCTAGTATGCATCTGTACCATGGACACATTCAGACCTGTGTTCAGGGCCCTGTAAACTTCACAAAACACCACCTCCTTTCTGCTCCCACAGAAGTTAGCATCTTAGTATTTAAATGAGTAAAAATTTTGTAGAAATGTATTTGAATCTGCTTTAATTCACAAAAATGAATTAACCACTTACAATTGTTTTTTCATTAATACTTGCAAAAACTGACATACGAGGTCTGCCCAGAAGGCATCCAGCCGTGTACTAGGAAAAGTAGAGACACTTATTGAAGAAGATACAAAACACATTGTACATAGGACAATGGTGTCTTGGTCCTCTTCAAGGTAGGCACCTCGGGACCTCACACGGTTCTCCCAACCACCATCAGCTGCCCTGTAGTGTTTTCCTGCATCTCATTGATGATCTGAAATCTCTTCCCTTTCAAACGTGATTTCAGTTTGGCAAAAAGCCAGAAGTGAAAGGGTACCAAATCTGGGCTGTAGTGGGGCTGAGTCACCCGGGTGATTTGAGGTTTTGCCAAAAAACTCTGCATGAGATGTGATGCACGAGCAGGCACATTGTCCTGATGAAGCTGCCAATCACCAATTGCCCACAGCTGTGACCTTCTGAATCATCTGAATAGTTTCCGCAGAGGAATGCTCAAACTTAACACAAAATCTGATGCAGATTCGTTGCTCTACTTGCTCAGTCGTTTTGAACGTGACGGCCACACAGTACACACGCTCATTCAGCAGTTTCTATCCACTGACTAGTACGGTGAAGTTGTTGTTCACGCGTGTGCATTCCAGTCCACTCTCCTTGGCTGCCAGGTCCCAAGGATGCCATGCAAACTGCTCTCGTTACATTAACAATGGCTGGACTTTTTCCGGAGGCACCTTGTGTTCCAAGCCAATTGCAAACCCTGCTGCGTGCTCGCACCACCGGGGAGAAGAAGCAGCATCACTACGGACGATCGCGTTCCGTGATCGCCACAAAGTAGGTTTGCCCTGTGTTTTTCTTCATGCTTGCCAAATTTGGAAAAGAATTCACTACTCTATTACTACTAGTTAGTAAAATATATATATATATATATATATATAAAGAGGGAAGAATACATTTTTTCTTCTTTTAATAATTAAAAAATACTGCTCACAAAATTTCAGTACTTAAGCGTGTGGAAACGGAAAGGTCGAGAAGCTCTCATGAATAGTAGGAACAGTTGCTGCATATTCACAGGGTCACCCTGGAGGTCACCACCCCCCCAGGACTGTGTTTCCTTCTGTTCTGTTCTGCACTCCTGTGTCCGTGGGCACGGAGCAAGATCCCCTCAGCTGGCCGAGCCGAATGGTACCCTGTAGTTTACGTTCTAGTGCAACATTGGCTAAATGGGGAAATGATCGAAGTGTGCATTGTTTGTAGAAAAATTGTTTATAGACTATGGTACAGCATTTACAATATACTATTATTTTTGTAAAAACAACAATAAAAAACGGTGAACACGGAGATGTCCCATTGTGTGTTTCTATGCTTTCTAAAATGTCTCCAGGACACTAGTGGGACTTTTGGGGTTTTAAAATCTCTCTCTCTTTTTTTTTTTTTATGACCAAAGCATAACTTACATATATAAAACAACAACATTAAACTTAGGGTTTGGTGAATTTTTGCACACGAATATGAGAAACTACCACTGAGTTCAAGGAATAAATCTCTCCAGCGCCTGGGGCAGTTCCCTCATGTCCCTCCCAGTCAATACGTGGGTCACAGCTACTGTGGCTTCCGTTACCATTGGTTCATCTTTGTTTCTCCTAATTGATGAAAATGGAATCGTGCTGGTTTTTCTCCACCTGCATGGATCTTCCTTCCCTGGTTATTATGACCGTCTCAGGTTGCCTCACAGTTTTCTACCGGGTCCCTTCCAGTTTCGGGTCATTATGATAAGACTGCTGGGAGCATCCCTGGACATGCCCTTGGCTGCACAAATTAGCAGATCTTCTGCCGAGCGTATGTCTAGATGTGCACTTTACTCGCTCCCGTACCACACATGTTCTCAGTCTTGAAAGATCCTTTCAGTTTTCACCGCCGTCGACACCACTACCGGCAGGGCCTAAAAGCTCCAGTGGTCTCACACTCTTGGACATATTTGGGATTGTCAGGGTTCTTCTTCTAAGGCTTAAAAAGATTTAGCAATTTTTGTCGATACGTAGCGGTTTCTCATTGTGGTTTGCATTTACTTTCCCCCACGGATAACAATATTGAACATGTGCCTACCGGCTGTCCGGATATTCTCTTTCATGAAATGCCTCTTCAGGTCTTTCGACTATTAAAAATGATCTTATCTGTCCAATTCTTATCGACTTACAGGATTTCTTTAATTTTTTGGTGATGAATTCGGTGTTGGGTATATGTAGTATAAATCTCTTTTCCTGCTCTGTTGCCGTTTCATTGTCCCAATGGCACGTTTGGATGAACAGAAGTTTTAGGATGAATAAAATCAAGTGTATGAATGTTTTCCTTAGTGGTTAGTGTGTTTCGTGTTCTTGGTAAATGCATGCCTGCCCCAGAGTCATGAAGATATTCTCTTATGCTATCTTCTAGAGGCTTTATTTTATTTTATTTTATTTTTGCCTGTCACGTTTAGGCCTATGACCCATCTGGAATTGAATTTTATGTATGTTAAAATTCAAGGTTCATTTTTCTCTGTATTAGTGTATAATTAGTTTAGTACCAATTATTGAAAACACCATTCTTTCTCCACTGTACTGCAGGCATATTTTTAAAAGATGAATCAGGTGACTGTGTTTGTGTGTGTCTGTTTCTGAAATTTAATTTTGCTCCATTGGTTGTCTGTTCCTGCCTCAATATTATATTTGTTAAAATTAATCTAGTTTTGTAGTGAGTCTTGAAATCTGGTAGCAAAAGCCCTCCAATTTTATCCCCCCCTTTCCCCATTACCTTTGTTGGGTGTGGCTTTTTGCATTTCCATATAAACATTAGAATTAGCTTATTGGATTCCATGTAGTGAGTGCTGTCTGCAGTCTATCCAGATCCCCCCAGATGCCTTTTACTCCTTGTGTCTGCTCAGCTCTCCCAGCTCCTGTGTGTTCTACTTCCTATAGTCGTGATTGTCTTTGAAGGATTTTCTGAAAGTTACTGGAGCCGCTTTGCCCGAATGTATGCAACGCTGGAAATGCCTAGGAGTGTGTGCCCTCCTGGGGCAGGTCCTAGCAACAACTCACGGGTCCATGGAGTGAAAGCCCAGATTATTTGCCTTGAAGCAGGGACGCCGTGAGACGTTAGTTACACTCTGAGTTTCCTTTTAAAATCAGGCTGAAACCGTATCTTTACGTGCTTTCCTCTCCGCCCGAGTTCTGCTTCATCCATTTCCTGATCAGAAATCTAGCACTTCCTCCTGTGGCCACATCCCAGCCATTCACCTCGTCCAAAGCAGCGACCAGGCCCCACTAGGCCTTCTCTCCAGGATGTTCTTTCTTTTAGCCTGAATTAGCTTTCCGGTCTCTTCTGAGGCCATTTCTTTAATAAATCACCTGCCCGAAAATCCTCATCTCAGGGCCTACTTTTGAGCGATCTACCTAGGACATCGCCGAAGAAAATTGCTGGGATTTTGACTGGGACCGCGCTGAATGCATCGGTCAGATTGGGGAGGATGGACGGAATTACAACATTGCATCTTCCCGTTCACGAACAGAGTTCAGGCAGCTCTTCGATTTCTCTCTCTCAGCAATGTTCTGTTGTTTTCTGTATGCAACTTTTGCAAGTCTTTTGTGAGATTAATTCCTATGTTTTTGAAGTTTCTTGAAGCCCTTATACATAATATTTTTAAAATTCATTTTTTAAATCATACTGACCTTCTGAATTTAGCGGTCTCACTAAATTCTAATAATTCGTCCATAAATTCCTTTCGATTTTCTGCATATCCCACTAATACCATCTGTGTATAACAGCACTCATTTATTCCTTTCCCGTTCTGGTGTGTTTCTTTTTTCTTTCTCTTAACTTGTTACACTGGCTCAGGCCTCTGGGACAGTGACGGTGACAGTGACAGATTGAAATAGGGACTGTACAAACAGGAAATTTCCCCACTGGACACCCTGGCCATGCGATTTCCTCAGCGGAACTTTTCAGCCAAGAAGTACTGCAGGAATAATATATAATCTCATTTATGATATAAGTGTTATGCATTGGTACAAATTTGGCACCAGACCTGTGAAAGGGATGCAACATCTCTATCATCACTTGAGGACCCTGACTCCGTGTGCTCACCAGTAGGGTATCTGCCATCACATTTAGCCAGCAGCATAACTGGCAGGGATTAGGGGTGAGGCTTTTGAGTTGTTCAGTCAGCGTTTAACATTATCATCTGGCCAGTCTTCTTCACAATCTCTCAAGAGAACTGTCCAAATGACGTAGCGTGAGGATCGAAGAATTTTATAACCTCGGTGTTCTATTCCTTGATGCAGGACCTCTTCCACAAGGAGTCCTTCGCTGATGTGCTCAGATGAACTCAGCTGAGCGACCTGAAGTTCACTTTTATATCACTTATCTCACCTGAGTTTTGTCATAATTTGTTCCGTGACTCCCCAGAAGCTGTGGTCCCACAGGGTCATGCGTGTCCTATTTGTGCAGTGTTCAATTCTAAGATCCTAACCTTGTGTCAGTCTACCATCTATTGACTCGTAACTAGGATAATAGAGTTCTCTGTCTAAAATGTTACTCCAGCGGATTGTGGACCAGTGGATTGAGTGCCCACCTGTGAAACAAAGGGTCACTGGTTCGATTCCCAGTCAGGGCACATGCCCAGGTTGTGGGCCAGGTCCCCAGTAGGGGGTGCATGAAAGGCAACCACACACTGATGTTTCTCTCCCTCTCTTTCTCCCTCCCTTCCCCTCTCTTAAATAAATAAATAAATAAAATCTTTAAAAAAGGAGAAGTAGCAACTAAGGATCAAGTTTAAAAAAACGTTACTCCACCTACAGAGTGAACAAAGCCCCTAGTTCACTCATTCATTGTTCGGTCATTCAATATTTACTTAAGGAAATGCTATCCACCAGGACCTATGGTTTTCTGTCTGATATTTCATTTAGTTCTCTGAAAATCCCTACAAAGCAGATATCATTATCCCCATGGATTAGTAACTTGGGGCTAAGTTATGGCAGGGCTCATCTCCAGTTCAAATTTGTTTGACTCCAAAGAGATGTTTCACCAGAAAACAAAGTCAGGCTAAAAGAAAGAATATGGTGCAGAGAAGGCCTAGGTGGGGCCTGGTCACTGCTTTGGACGATGTGAATGGCTGGGATGTGGCCACAGGAGGAATCATTACATACAGCTTCAGAAAGCAAAACTGGTGCCTGTCAGATTCCAGGGAAACAAATTTCTGGTGAGAATAATTGTCCACAAGGAAAGATCTGTCAGCTCTAGTGCGCGAGGGACTCCTTTTTCTGGGACAGACGCCGTCCTCAGGTATAAATACCGTGGACGACTGTGATGCCACTTTGCCTTTTAGGGGTCCATTGCCTTGAGGTGGAAACAGCACATGTGCCCCCATTACTTGTTTACTTGTTTACTGCTTGACAGCACAGTCCAAGGTACTACGAGGCACAGAAGCGGGAATGCCTGACAAGTCCTTCTCTGCAGAGCCTTCCTGAAGAAATCTGGAGGCAGTTACGGAGAAAGGAGGAGAGTTCCAGGTGGCGAAGAGGAGAATGGTATGGCACCTGAAGAAATCCAGATGCCTAAAGAGCTTGTCCAGTGTTTCTGGACAAAATGCTAGTTGCTTTGGGAGAAAGTTTGGCGTGAAATGCTGGGGTAATGACCTGGACACCAGCTCATGAAGGACCTTGAAAGACCTCCTGAGGGGCTGGGACTTCTTCTTGCGACTCAGCGGGAAGTTCTGAGACGAGACTTGCCCACAGCTGCCCATCTCTCTCCTCTATGCCCCAGTGTGGAAAATGCGTTAATTAGTGATGAAAACCACTCTCCTTACCCGGCCCGTAAGGGCTTCCTGGGAGCTCTTTGTGAAAGATGGCCTGACTGTTGCTGTCAACAGTTCCTGCGACTCCGTGGTAAAAGTGCTGGTTCTCAGGCATTTTCCCTGTCTCCCGGGTGTGCCTGCCTCAGGGACACTCAGAGAGTCTCGTCACTGTGGCCTGGTGCTCCACGGTGTGCAGATCCATCCAGGTTGGAAGCCATCAGAGACACTGGGAATTAGATGGGCAGGGCTTGAGGGCCGGCACATTTCCTATGTAACTTTTGGTTCCTAACCATGTTTGTGGAAAGAAATTTTTTTGCAGAAGAAGCACCATGCCTTCCACTTCTTTCCTTCCTTCCTTCCTTCCTTCCTTCCTTCCTTCCTTCCTTCCTTCCTTTCCTTTCCTTTCCTTTCCTTTCCTTTCATTCTTTCTCTTTTTCTTTTTTCTTTTTGCACAGGTCATTTTTGTATTTATCCCTGTTTATGACTTTGAAAATACAATATAGGCTGGTGTGTTTTTTAGCTGTAGTACCAATGAATTATACTAATCTGGTGCAAATCCCCTTCTGGCAAACTTTTCTAAGCATTCAGCAACAGGCCACATCTGTTTGGGGAAAGGAAAAGGGAAGAAAGTTCAGATGTTTGGGGCAAATATTGAGGGGTGCTTAAGAACTCAAATGTGACTGCCTTAGATGGGCATTTCAGCCATCCAACTTGTGGATATTTATTTAATTGGGTAAATCCCCTTAGCAAGGAAATTCAGGAGTTAGGGGAAATTTCTCTCCCTCCCCAGCAACACCCCCCAACCATTCTGCACTCCATTCTAATTGGTGAATTTGATAGCCATTCTTCATGCATGCACCTCACCCCCAGACCCGTGTTTCACACTTCTCCGACCTGCTATTGACCCAGGGAGGCTGACAGCTACAGACCACATGACTCGAGTTCTCCTGACCTCCGGCTTCCAGTTGGGTTTGGCCAATGAGAGGCACTGGCGTGAGGTTAGAGTGGAAGGGGAGAGAGGCCGGGTATGTTATTCCCAGTGCCTCTCTCTCCGAGCCTGACCATGATCTGCAGAAATTGCACTCCTGACTAGGGCTGTAGCTCCCGCGGGTTCAGCCATTTTCCTTGGTTTCTGACTTCTCTGGGTTCTTGTAATACCATTCCTTTCCCTTAACCCCTCGGGTCTACAGGTGACAACGCCTTTCTTCTCTCGGGTGTGTTGGTTCCCTTATCCCTGCCCGTCCCTCTGAGGAAGGCCTTTTATTAAGCCCTGTTGGGTTAAATTCTTGTGAGCATGCCTCTTGTGCCCTGCCCGACCTCGAGTGATGGAGTGGCCAAGTCTATTAATTTTATTTCCCCGGAATTTTTCTTTCCTCTCCCTCCACTGATGACTCTCCTCATTTTGGGGTTGGATTGTATGACAGCCTCCTTCCTACCTGCCTCCAACCTGTCCAACTTCCCCATCCTCATGTTACAGCCAGATGGTGCCCTAAAAGCACACCGGAGCACGCTGCTTTCCAGCTTATCTTTCTGTGACCCTTCACTTCTCCTCTGACCAACGCCAAACTCTCTGCCTGCTTACAAAGCCACCCATGGTGTGGCCTCAGCCAGCTTCTCTTTCCATGGCCTCATGGTACTGCCTCTCACGCGCTCCATGCTCCAGCTATGAGGAACCGCTGGTCTCATTCCATGCCCATCTGGCACGCTTCTGCACAATCAAGAAAATAATTGCACAAGTAGTAATTAATGAGTAGTTACTATGTGCCTGGTACCAAACGAAGAGTTTTTTTAATGGATAATTTAACGTAATTCTCATGGCAATTCTATACAGCATAGGATATTACAGTCTCCGTTTCACAGACGGGGAATCCGGAGGCAGACCTGTGAGGGTATTTGCCACGCTCATCAGCTGGGAAGTGGTGGGGCAGGTTTGGAGCGAAGCCGGGCAGCCCCTGCTCCAGAGGGCGCACTGTGGTCAATGAGAGCTCCAGCGCCAGCTCTTCCTTCAGATCCCAGTTCCCAGATCCTTCAGATCGCCTCTCCCGGGAGCGTCTCCTCATGAACCCCGGCTGCAGAGCCGCTCCCTTCTCCGGGTTTCCACAACCTTCTGTTCCTCAACTCAACCCAATACGCTGGGCTGTGGTGGTTGTTTTCCACGCCTGTGGGCGGGGTCCCCATGCACTGTGAGCAGGCTCCTTAAAGGAAGGCCATCTTCTTCCGACCAGGGGCAGGCACTGTGTTCGGTGCTGGGCGAACCACTTATGTTGAATAATTGGGGAGATGAGTGGGTGAAGGAATACTCTTGAAAGCATGGCCATTTGGCTCAAACCCGTGACCATGTATATCGCAAAAGAGAAGGTCAAGTCCAGAGATCTCAGAGATTTTGTTCACATGTTGAAATTCATTGAAATCTATGGGGAAGCTGCCATGTGTGAGTCATGGTTTTAGGCATTTGGTAATGGCCATGAACAGGATGGATCTCTCTCCAAGGAGCTTACTTTAGAGTTCCTTAATTAATACATTAACAAACACTGAATTCATAAGTGAATGAAGACGGGGAAGGAGGGAAGAATGCAAATTACTACCCAAGATGATTTTTGTCAGGGCTATAAAGAGCAACATAGCAGCATGACAGAGAGCAACCAGTGGAGGCGGGGGGCTCTCCCAGAGGTGACATGTGAGCAGAGGCTCACAGGAGGCAGGAGAGGAGCTCCGTGAGGTGCGGGGGAGTGCAGCTCAGGCAGAGAAGATGGCAAGCACGCAGGTCTTGAGCGGGAGCAAGCTTGGTGTGTTTGAGGGAGCCGGGCCTGCCGCGCGGCCTGCGAGCAGGTGCTGCGGAGGAGTGGGCGGCATGGGTTAGATGCTAACGGGCTTCTGGAGGCGGTAAGAAGGTTTAAATTTATTCTAAGCGTGAGGGGAAGACGTTGACATTTTTGGTGAGGACAAAGTCATGGTCTGATTTCCATATAGAAGATACCTTTCTGGACACTTTGTAGAAAGCACATTATTTAGGTTCTCAGAATCTCTTGAATTCTCATTATGCTTAAGGTACCTACTCTTGATCAACTAGCTAGTAGTGAAAAAAAAATAATAACAAAAATGGTGAACATATCTACAGCCACTAGATACTAATAATTTCAGCTATGTGTTTTTCATATTCTAAAATATAGGCTGTAGTAATATTCTAGTTATTGAACATGTGCTGTGTGCCAGCCACTGAATAAGTTTCTTTATAGATTTAACTTGTAGAAATGTTACGAGAATTAGAGAATATTCTTTTTTCCCACCTGACAAAGGAGGGTGATGAGACCTGGGGAGAGCAAATGAGCTTCCCAAGGCTAAGCAGCTAGCAAGTGGAACTAAGATGCAAACTGCGGTCTGTCTGTGCATCTGCCTGCGCTCTTCCATCTCTGCCCTGTCACTTCCGATGGTGTAAAGAGCATCCTCTGCATCTAGCATTTCCGTTACCATCATGTGGAGGCAGCAGAGCAGAGAAACTGCTGACATTTATGTGAAAAAAAACCAACAAACAAAAAGAAGTGTGCCTCATTCTCTCAACAGTGCTATAAGGAGGACATGGAGATGCTTATCTCTGAGAGCATCCTCAGGTTACAAACCTGCGTGCTGAAGCCCAGGGAGGGGGGACAGCTCGCACGGATCCCGAGGCAGGGTTGGAACCCTGTTCTGTCTGCCCCCAGAGCCCTGCCTTCTCTGCCGCACCAGTGCTGTCTAACAGACTCTTCTGTAATGATGGAAATGCGGAGCGATCAGTAGGCACCAGCCGCCTGTGGCTAACGAGCCTTTGAAATGGGGCCAGTGCAACAGAGGAACTGAATTTTTAATTTTATGTCATTTTCATTGACTTGGATTTAAGTAATCTCATGTGGCTAGTAGTTAACCATAGTAGGCAGCTTAATTTACATCATTAAAATTAACTACGACAAGGACTCCATCATAAGTGTCCCCATGTCTCTTTGCCTCCTTTCCATCCCTCTCCTTCTTCTGACTTTCCCTGGCAACCGAGAACCAACCGGGCAGAAGGCCGTGAGTTGCCGCGGGGGTGGATGGGACAGGACGATCCGACCCCACGCCCGCTCTGGCTTCTGTTCAAGGTGGGGAGATCACACATGCACATAAATAACTGAAGTACAAAGCTGAAGGCTTAACGTTCTAAGTGCCTCAGGAGAGGTGCAGATAAGAGGTGAGGGGAAAAGAAGGCCCCCGACTCCTTACAGGGCTGAGGGGGGATGGGAGGGCAGGTGCAATCACTGATATGGACGTGCGTTAGCAGTAATGGGCTCCGTGCATTGTCCAGCCCTCCGCAGACGCAAGCCATCAAAAACAACATTGTCGTAATGTTGTGAGCTGACGCTATTCCGAGGGCCTGCCTCTGTGATCTCATGGGATATTCACAAGGCCGCTCTGAGAAGTGCAGGGTCCCATCCCCCTGCTGGGAAGCAGAAAGGGGTGCTCAGAAAGGCTGAGCGCCTGCCTAAGGATGGGCAGCTGGTTGAAACGGAGGCTGGGTGCACCTCCAGGGCTCCCGACTGAAATTAGGGATCCTGGCAGTCTCCTCACTGACCTTGGCAGATCTGGGGAGTCATTGCTGCCCACCCGCCCTTATTACTGGCACGGGCAGGGACCTACGGAAACAACCGCTGAGGGTTGGGACATTCGGTGGAAGCTGGGAGGTGCTACAGCTACACCCCTGGCCCAGGGCAGGCCTTTTGGACGCCCCGAGGCCTTGTCATAACCGAGGATGTGCCAGAGAATGAGGTCAGTGGCGAGGCCCATGCTGATGTGGCCACAAACAGACCCAAATTGCACAGCCTTGCAGGTTGTCCACATGTGCAGCTTCGGAGGGACCCATTGGTAGTCCTGGCGTTTATTTCGGAAGGATCTGAGCCCAGGGGAATCATAAAGAATCGGTGATCTGAACGGCTCAGAGGTGCTTTCTAATCTTGCACCCAGCTTCTTCTTTAAAAGGGGCAGATGGGAAAATCAGGCCCAGAAACCGGGAGAGCATTGGGACAGTGAATAGCTAGGAACTCGCACTCCTGGCCTGTTAACTATTTCTTGACTCCCAAACCACGTCTCCAATCAAACCACTTTAGATCTTCCCTCAGGGTTTGCTTTGAAAAAATTTAATTTAAAGGGACATGTGCAAATGATTGCGTAACTGCCTTTGTTGACATCTTTCTGAGTTGGCTGCCTGATGTCTCTCCACAGACTCAAGAGTGTCAGAGAACTAGGAGGGCCCTTGGGGCTCCTCCGCAGACTCCTCCGTAAGGAGACAGAAACCCAGAGTGTTTATCGACTTGCTCCGGTCACAAAGCAAGCGGGAGTCTCGGCTGAGGGATCCGTGTCGGTTTCTGGTGCCGGGAGTGCACGGCTTAAAAAGCTTCGAGGGGAGGCCACACCCACCAGCCCATGTTCCGTCGCGTCTATGATGTTTCTCTTCTGACGGGGAGCCTGGCAGGGGGCATATGCAGATAACTCGAGTCTCTACCTCAGTGCAAACTTGGAGCCCGTCTCCAAGGTTCCGGAGCACACACAGTGCAGCCCCCTTCTTCAAGACTCGGTTTTAGCTCTCCTTCCTCCGGGAGGATCACCCTGACTTTTCCAGTTAGGGGAAGTTCCACCACTTCCTCCCCTCGTTCACTTCCTTCCACTTTTTAACTGTCTATTCCACTCCACTGTGACCTTCGACTGGACACACAGCTTCAAGGAAAGGGAACTGGCATGTGTTGAACACCTGCTTCAGGCCGGGATTTGCATGATTATCTTACTGAAGCCTCTCAACAGCCCATGGAAATGATGTTGTTATTCATTTCTCGGAAGTCGAGGTGCTAAGTCTTAGAGAGGAGAGGAAGCGAGAGGACGGCGGTGCAAGACCACACAGTGCACACCTCATTAACTCAGTCAGTAAAGTTTTACTGCACACCTGCCCCGTGCCAGGCTCTGCTCTAGGTGGAGTGAAGCCCTTTATCTCATGGAAAGCTTAGGTCCTAATGGGAAAAGCAGAAAATAAAAAGTAGGCAAATTTCCTTAAAGCTCCACCAGACAGGATTGCTTATTGTTTCTGAAAGCCTCCCACCACTTTCCTAGTTTGGGTTCTGCTTCTTCCTCCACCAGGAAATCCATCTTTCTAACTTTGATGGTCAAAGACGGCACCGCGTTTGGGCCCAGGAAATCTAGACAGCCTCCTGTGGGCCCTCGGACCGCATCATAAGAGCTAACGTTTACTGAGCACTGACATTGCGTCAGAGAGCTTTGTGAACTTGTGACGTGGCTAATCGGTTCTTACCGCACCGCCCAATGAGGTCAGCACCATTATACGTAAATTTAGCAGATGAGGAGACAGAGGCTCAGAAAGACTAAACTTGTCCCTTATTGTCCCCGTATTAGCTGTGCCTACAAAGTGGCAGAGCTAGGATTGGAACCTGACCAGGCTGTTCCCAGAGCCCGCGCACGTGGGTGTGACTCTATTCGGAGTGAGACAGAGTTCCTTCCACTTCTGAACCGTGTTGAAAGACGTTGCACGAGGCAGCCTGGGGTCAGGGGAGATCATCAGGTCTGAGCTAAAACTCAAGCAATTGTTTTTATCTCTCTGGACTTATTGTATTCAAAGCTTGGTGGGGGGGGGTCAAATGCTCATCATACGGGATCATCCGTACACATAAACGTGCTCTGGCCTAGCCCCTGAGACTCGTAGTAGGTGCTCAGTTAACGGTTGTTGAACTGAACCCGAATAGAGTACGTGTGATGGTCCTTTTCTTCCCGGTCACACTTTCGACTCTTCAGCAAATTAGAGTCCCTTGGCAATACCTGTCGCTGCCACGTGCTGTCTTAGGAAAAGAAGGCACTTTCGCTGTGTTCGTTGTCTCAGTCCTCTACGTACAGGCGTCATGCTAGTTGGACTGCATCTGTTCATCAGTAAATACGATGTACAGTAGCTTATGCAGCATATAACTTGCACAAGCAATGGTAATTGCTTAATGGATGGAAGGATCCCCAAAGGAAAAGCCTTTTCGGTTTGAAGCCTGGACTTTCTGGCTACATGGCCACAGCCGATTGGCCTAATCTGAGTTAGGTATTCACGCCTGGTCCGATCAGTTTTTCTTTCCCAGGAGTTTGGAATTGGGGCTTAGAGATGGATCTAGTTGTCCCTGGGAGACAAGTCGAGGAGTTCTGTGAACTTTGGGTGGGGCTGTTTCGGTTACTATGGGTGTGAAGCAAATTACCTTAGTGGTGTATGACCATTTACGATGCTCGTAGACTCTGAGGGTCTGAAATTCGGACAGGGCGCAGCAGGAGCAGCTTGTGCCTGTCCCCTCCATCTCTGTGGTCTAAGCTAGAAAGTTGGAAGGTGGGGCAGGGCTGGAAATTTCTCAGGCTTCGTTCATTCACACGGCTGACTGTTGATGCTGGCTGTCAGCTGGGGAACTCGGTTCCTTTCCATGCGGTCTTGCCCCATGGGCTAGCTGGGACTCCCTCACAGCATGGTTAGGTTCCAAGGGTGACTGTCCCCAGGGAGAAAGAGCCAGGCAGAAGCCATATTGCCTTTTGTGACTTAGCCTCAGGCGTCATGCAATGTCATTCCTTCCGTTCATCGAAGCAGTCACGAAGTCCAGCCCAGCTTCAACAGAGGAGGAGTAGATTCCGCCTCTTGATAGGGAGTGGCCAGCGTCTGGGAACATGTAGGCTTGAAGATAAAAAATTAAAAAAATAAGAAAGAAAATGTTGCAGTCGTCAGTCAGTCTGGAGAACGCAGTCCGCCACAGGTGTTGGGGCCACCGCTTGGGAGGCAGCCATGGTGCCGAAAGCCGCAGGCAGGTTACGGGAAAGGGACTACTGGACGGGGCACACAAGCCAAGGCACACGAAAGGAAAATCCGCCCAGACAGGGTCAGGGTGTTACAGGCTGGGTTCTCTACAGGAAGTACCTAGAGTTTGGGGTGCAAGGTACTTATCAGGGATCAACATCTGTGAAGGGAAGTAGGAAGAAGCAACACGAGGTAGAGGGAGAAGCCGAACCGTGTTAGGGGTCCAGTGAGCTTCCGGAAACACAGCTCACGTTCTGGAGAAAATCTTGCCCATCGACGTTGCCCCTTGTCAGGTTGAAATGGCTGGGCCTTTGTATACTGCCTTGCCTAGTCCTGGAATGTGAGCTACCCCGGGAAGGGCATGACCTTGGAGGGGGCTGGCCTCTGTGGGCAGCTCAGGCAGACCTTGAAGGAGCCCAGGGCTGGAAGCTGCCTGCCCGCACTCCTCTCAGGCGAGCAGCTGGCTTTTCCTTGAAGGGGACACGCGTGCTGCCTCTGGCTGCCACAAGGGGGAGGACTCTCCAGCCCGCCCGTGTTCTGTGGTACCAATGGGCTCTATGAAGTACTCTTCCATGTTTATAACACGCCACTCTCCATCACGTTGAACGGATTTCCGTGTTTTGCAATCCCATCTCCCAGTCTAAGGCTCTGGCTCTCAGTTTCTCTGCCTTCAAAGCCAGGCGGTCGGATAGGCCCCGCCGTTCTGAGATCCGGTGATTCTTATCCGCGTGGCTGCTGCCTTTTACGCAGCCGTCTCTGCAGAGAGCAGACCACAGCTCCCTTGTTGTTGAGAGCTTCTTATCAGATGCAGACCCAGACAGACACAGTCTGGTCGAGCCGTTCCTGTGATTTACTGACCCCGTTCAGAAGAAAGCATCAGGCGGTGTCTGAGCTGTGGCGGTAGCCAGCTGGCTCCCGACACATTCCAGGTATAGAAATAGCCCAGGAGGAGTGCCAATCTTTCCTGATTCTTACTTCGGACTCTAGGAACCCTGGATGGCCTGGAAGGTGTTGGCAAACTCAGTTCCTACCTCCGAGCCCTCCCGCCTCTCGCTTTGTAACGTACAGCAGCGCTAACGGAGGCAGAGGGCTGAGGGCTGGCTCGCAGGATGTGGATGCTGGGAGGTTCCAGCAAGCAGGTTCTCGGCCATGACATTCTTTTTCCGAAACGCAGGAAAGAGTAAGTTTGGACAACACATAGTATTCGAATTACACGGGCCTAGATTAACTTCTGCATCCATCATGTACTAATCATACGAACTTTGTCACTGTCAAGTACGTTTCCTCGCCTTAAAAATGTATCTAAACCCGACCCCACAGGCTTCCCCCGCGCACTGAAAAGAGAACATGTTAGAAAGCCGTTAGCACTCGCCTTCAATGATCAAGCCTCTACTCTGTTTTAGGCACCGCGATAAGGGCTAGGAGAACAAAGCTATCAACGTATGCTTCTGATCTCATGGAATTTCGGTGTAAAAGGAAACACGAAATATCGGTCTAATGCAGACTCTGCCGCAGCCCAGCAAAGCGACCTTGGACAGGCCATTTCACTGTTGTGGCTCTCAGTTTCTTGTAAAACAGAGTAATTCACTCCGTCCGTAGCGTTACGCTGATGGCGTGAGATGACGTGTGGTAAGACGCCTGGCACGCGGCGACCACGGGTTGAGTATCCCTTACTACACCATGAGCTCGGATCTGGCCTATCGGCTTTCAGCTCTCCGGGGGCCACTCAGCGGAGGAGACTCCTAGACACGATGAGACTTCAGGGGATTTGCCCAACCTCTTTGGCCGTTTGACCTGCTTCCCACTTTATGGGACATGTGAAGGCAGAAGCTTGAAATAATAGTGAACCAGGGGCTAGGAAATGCCGGGTTCAAATCCACGCTTTGCCACCCTGATGTTCAGAAAAATGAAAGTGCCGTACGGTTGTAGCGTGCTCCTGTACGGGGGGAACAACGAACTGGCGTCAGGCAGCCAGGCCTTACATACTGACTCTGCTCCCCCCGGGTGAAATCTGACAGACGGGCCCCAGCTGGACGCCTCAGTGCCCCCATCCGTGCCATGGCTCTGGGCTCTGCCTCCTTCACAGGGTGGTGTCCTCGAGGCAGAAGTATTTGCAGCAAATGAGGTGCAGCACCTCGCTCGGGCTGAGTGGTTACTAAACGTTCCCTGTAATTACTGAGTACTTTGTAACTCAAGTTAAACTTAGAAAAAGTGTAATAAAAACGAAGCTATGCGATAAAGAAGTTAGCGCTGGGACCGTTATTAATTCACGATGACGCTTTGAGCTTGCGGGCTCCGGGCAGGGCACGGAGGAAGGAAGTACGCGTTGTATGTCTGTTCGAACCTCCTCGGGAGAGATGTCTTCGACTTCGAATTTCAATCCAGGGACTGCTTTTGAAGATCATTTCTTTTGTTACCTTTTCAGTGACTTTTTTTTCTTTTCTCCCAAGGACCTTGAATCCTCTCCCTGTGGACGAGAATCATTTCTCCCGAGACGAAACTTCGGGCAAGGTGCCCCCCGGGGAGAGTCACAAGGGAAGTGAGAACCGCCTTGCTGGTGGTGGCTGGCGGGGCTGCTTCTGCGTCAGGCCTGGGGGCCCAGGGCCCGCGCTTACTTGACCCGTCATTCCGGGCTGCCCTCGGCGCTTAGTGGAGAAGGAGCGAGTGAGTCGCTTGTGCTGACACACACGCACACACGCACATGTGTGAGTTCCCAGTGACTCACATCCTCCCCTAATGACAGCCGGGGACCATGGAAAGCTGGATGGCTCCAGGGAGGGGCCTGCAGTCAAGTGCATCTCTCGGGTCCCAGGCTGACCATATGGACACGGTGACTCACCGCTGGAAATGCAGCTAGAGAGAAGGTCACGGCCAGCTTGGCCACCGCAGACAATCCTGAAAGCTCTGGAGCCTGAAGACAATCACATTTCTGGGCTTTTGAGAGGACAAGGCAACCCTCTAAGCTCAGACGGGGCTCTCTCCTGGGATCGGTCATCTTGGCGAGATGTCATTTTGTTCTGAAAACCTGAATTGAAATCACGACAGCCCATCTTTGCTGAGCATTCACAGGCTCCCGCCCCGTAGAAATCATCTGGCAGAGGCCTCAGGGCTCAGCTGCGGAATTATTTCCCAGCCCAGGTTCCTCCCAGTTTACAAACGAGGGTCTCATCATCCCAACCTGCCTGAAGAGGCGCTAATAACTTCCAAGTGCGTCGTAGGTAGGTCCTCCGTGGGCGTTCTCCACATTTTCTCAGTTAACCCCCTGCTCTCCTCCACAGGAGAGACACCTTGGCCCTCACTGCTCAGAGTTCGCGAAGATTCTTGTTTCAACGATTCGTCCAAGACCTCACCAGGGCAGAGCCAGGAGCTGTACCCCGGTTTGCCTGATTCCAGAGTCTTTGCCCCTTCCTGCTGCACTGCAGAACCCAGAGCCCAGAGCCCTGGCCCTCCTTGCTCCCCACCATTTCTTCACTTCTGAAAGTCGAACGCAGCCAGGCCCGCTGCTATCCTCGCCGTCTTGTCGCATGGCCCAGTTCCTGACACACCGCGGACACCCAAACACAGCTTAACCGAAAGGCAAGGAAACTGTGGTGAAGGCCACGGGACACCGGGCAGGATGCAGGGTTCTTTGTTCACAAAACGAGGAGTTTGGTTAGATAATCTCTTGGCTTTGCTCCTACTGGAGTGGTTTAGGGCGGCGGTTCTCAACGCGGGCTAAACTCCCTGGGGAGCTTTTCAAAAGCACCTGTGCCCAGGCACCTTCCGGGAATTTTTGGTTTAATTGGTCTGGAGAGGGGCCCAGACACAAGTATTTCCTAAAAGCTTTTCAGGGACCCTCCTGGGCGGGCAGGATGGAGGATTTCCAGTCTAGTTCCCTTGCCTGTCCCCTCCTGTGCTTCACTGCTGACCATCATCGACTCGGCGCACAAGCCAGGAGCTCGAGCGTCAGCTTCGTTTTCCCTCCCTGACCACCGTCCCATCCAGTCTCACGAGTCCCTCTGCCTCCGGTCTTCCCTGTTCTTTCTCGTCCGCTCTCCCGTAGCCAGGAAGTCCCCGTTATCCTTTGGCTGCACTAGAGCTACAGCCCTGGGGTGGGCTAGCGGCTTGTCCGGTCCCTTCCCGTGCCCCTCTCCTTGTTCCTGCTCGAAACCTGATTTTGTGCAAGCAGGCATTCACCTCTCCCCTGCAGGGCTCAGAGGGTGCTGCCACCCTCCCCAGTTTAAGGGTGGGTCCCGACAGCCAGCCTAGGCATGGCACACCCCTGGGCAAATAGTGTCGGTCTGAAATTAGGCTTGTGATCTCAGTGGCTCAATGAGGCTGAAGGGAAGGAAGGGAAGGACTCATAAATCTCGCTGGGAGGAGTGGAGTTTTCCTCTTTCCTGCTGCATATAAATAGGGAAGCATATGGACCAGATGGCCCCTGGCAACCAGCCTGTGACTGTGAAGGGAAACAGCCTCAGGGTGATGTGAATTGGATGTGTGTGTGTGTGTGTGTGTGTGTGTATGTATATGTATATATATATAGAGAGAGAGATACACACACATTATATACTATATCATATATAATATATAGTATAATTATAATATAATTATATTATTAGATATCTGGATATATATATATATCTACCTATCTATCTTGGCTGAATAACCACGTTATATTTCACAACATCTATTGCTATGTTATATATGTATGTTTTATATATATGTAGTGTCTGGAGCATGTGAGACAGGTAATAAATATGGGATGAATTACGGATGCATGAATGGCCTCCTTATTGGACTGGAATCAGACCAGTCTGGGTCCCAGTGCACTTTGGAACTGGGTGGCTACACTTTTCTATATGGCACCGTTTGCGTCTGCATATTTTAGGCTCTGCGGACCACATGGTCTCTGTGGCGGCTGGTCAGTGGCTACGGTTGTACAGCAAAAGCAGCCATAGAAAGTACGCAGATGAATAAGTGAGGCTGTGCGCCAATAAAACTTTATTTATAAAAATAAGCAGGCAGCCTCGTTTGGCCCAGAGACTACATTTTGCTGACCTGTGATGTAAGGGGAAAAAAGTTGCACCAGATAAGGAATGGCGAAGATTTGGCTTGCCTACAGCGCCTCTGACTTCCACAGCAGACGTCACTCATCAACCACGCCCCTCCCTCATGCTGACCCTGCATCCACTCGCGTCCACCTCACCCCGGCACTATCAGTCGGTTCCAGCCGGTGCGCTGAAGGCGATCTCTTTGACATCCCTGCCTAGATAACACTCCTAGTTCTTTGCAAAGCCTGCGCTTGGGAGCTCACAGGCCTGGGGTTTAGACAGGGGTTTTCCGCTCATGCTACATGTGACATGATCCCAGATAGTTTTTTCTCACTGGGTCTTGGGTATCTCTAATGTTGAGAGTTTTGCCGACAGGAACTTGAGAGATTACCTAGGCAAAGATTCCATTAAAAAAAGGCTTGCCTGGTTTTATTTTCTCTGTGTTGCTATGTGGTCAATTAAGCAAGAAAAAAATAATTGAAGCCAGTTGCGATAACAGAGCGTCAGAACCTGGGCTCGTATCTTTCCCTTTCCACCTCGCCGAGTTATTAAGGGTGGACCGTGGCTGTAGCGGCAGGGAAGGGCTGACACCGCGTCCCAGAATGCCACCTCTCCTCGCCTTGTGCCGCTCGTCAGGCTGCCCAAATGTGCCCCTTTCACCTTCCGTTTCAACGTTATTTTCATTCTGAGACTCCTGACATGTTTAATTCCTTCGCTAAGCCCCCTCCCCGTCCAAACGTCGCCACCCTTGTCACACGATTTATTGTCCACGCACACGTAAAATAAAGCTTGGATATTTCTCTCTACCAGGAACGCCCGAGAAGCAGCCTTTGGAGCAGCCATCCATCATGGTGGCAATGCTGCTCAGAGTAAATTCTTTCTTATTTGCTTAGTGCTTTTCATTCCAGATCAGATTTAATCCAGGGCAGGCCGTGTCAGCAGAAAAGTGCCTTTCGTGGGGTATGTATCTCTCCAATCAATTAGTCAAAGGGACCAGAGGTAATCTGAAGTAACTACTAGGTGCTGGCCGAAAGGAGGGTGATCAGATTCCGTTATCCCGGTGAGACAACGGGCTCAGAGAAGTGAAATGATACAGGAGGTTGGAGTGGGTTTTGTGACCCCCAGTTATAACAGTCAAGGTGTTCCGGAGATACAGAACCAATTGTGTGTGTGTGTGTGTGTGCGTGTGTGTGTATTCTCTCTTATCCATCCATCCATCCATCCATCCATCTACCTATCTATCCGTGTAGTTATCTACCTATCTGTTCATCACCTACTGAGACATTAGTTTTAAGGACCTGGCTCACAGGATTTTCAGGGTTGGCGTGTCAGAAGTTTTCAGGGCCAGCTGGCAGGCTGTGAATGCAGGCAAGACTTGATGTTGCAAAATGGGGTGTCAAATCCTCAGGGCAGATCAGCAGATTGGAGACTCAGGCAGAGTTTCCACGATACAGTCTTGAGGCAGACTTCCTTCTTTGAGAACCCTCGATTTTCGCACTTAAGGCCTTTAACTGATTGGATGAAGCTCACGCACATGGTGGATGGTATTCCGCTTTACTTAAAGACAACTGATCATACATGTTAATCTCCAGGGTGGAGAAAAGTAGGTATACAGTTATTCTTGTGGAAAATAACAAAGTAATTAATGAACAATACAATAACAGACTCTCTTCTGCGTGCTCACAACTGTAAACATACTTTTGTCCCTCCTCCCACCAGAGACCTTCGGACCAGCACCTGGACTGCTGTTTGACCAAACTCCTAGGTACCGGAGCCTAGCCCACGGACACACACGAGAAGACCATCCCACGAGTCCACTATTCTTTCTACCCCTCGTACTTCCTCAGTCTTAGGCACGCTCCGAAAGAAGGCGTTACGTTCTCTCAGATCGGGCTGGTAGTTTAGAGGGCACTCAGCATGGCATCTGGAACAGGGGGGCATTCCTGTCCACTGAGTGTGGCAGACGTGTTACTTCCACAGAGGGTTTGTGCTTAGGAGTTTGTTTAAAGGGCTCTATGGCCAGTTTGTGCCCTTAGGAAAAGCCATGTCCCGACGTGGCTTCTGGTCGCTTCATCGCAGGGTCTTTGCCTACTTCTGCAGCCTCCTCGTGACCACCTCTCTCTGTATCCTCAGCGCTCTAGCCTCAGAGGCTGGATGTGTCGCTTCAAGGACCAGCGTTTCTTTGTTCTACCTCTGAGCTTTCTCACACACCGTTTCCTCTGATAGGACCGCAGTCCTGCCTCCTCTGCCTCCCTGCTCATTCTCACATGAGTAACTTTGAGATGATCCCTTGGGTCTCAGCATAATTACCATTTTCTTGGGAGCCTTCCCAGCTCTGCCCTGGGCCTCTGATCTGCACGCGTACTTAGCTGACCATGGTGCTTGTTACACTGCCTGCCTGATTTGCTCTGAGTTTCATGTGGGCAGGGTCGACGTCTTGTTTCCTGGGGCCTCCAGTGCACAGGGTATTGGCTGGCACATGGCGGACATTTAATAAATATTTGTTCAATAGCAAGTGAAAGAGAGGAATGCAACCTTTGATATTCTTTGTCTTTTTTTTTTCCCTCAGTGTTTATGTGGTTTTTCCTCCAAGTAAATAACTGTTTGAACGTGAGTTCTCCCAAATATTCATCATATCATAAATGTTCTTACAAGGAACAATTAATGAAGCCGAGAGATAACCATCTTTTCTCGGTGGAAGTCATGTTAGCCACACGATTTGTCGTCTCTTCTTAGAAGCAGGATCTGGGGCGCTGGCCTGGGCCCAGGTCACAAGGAGGAGTTCAGGGATCGGATGGGTCATTGCCCCTGTGGACCGGCCCTGAGGCTGCCCCGGGCACAGTGACCGGAGGATGACAGCTCTACACGTTCAAAAGTACGCCGTGGTGGTCTCCGTCTCATTCGCTGTCCTCGGGAGCCCTCCCCAGAGTTTGATGCAAACACATTACAAACACACATGGGGACAATGATGCATCTGTGTTTAGTCTGAATTGGTCCGGCTGCATCACTGAAAAAGGGAAGAAAGTTCCGCCGTAGCAGGCCAGTTCTTCCTCTCAGTCTACCTGCCAGGGCAGCAGGGCTGGTGGCGTGAGATTCCATTTTCTTCCTCTTGAAAAACGGCCTAGATGCCCTCTGCACCGGGAAACCTGAAGGAATTCCAGCCCATCTACGCCAGCATTTCTAGACTATTTTAAATGTACTTAAAACTATGTATTGAGGCACTGAGCTACGTACTAGGAAGGCAACCCTGAGCAAGGGGTTATAGACCCCGCCCCCGGGGAACCTACAGCCTTGGCACAACCAGCGCTGTGCCAAATCTGTGCTCAGAGACGAGAATGCAGACATGGACCCCGCTCTCTAGCCCCCAACAGGGGTTACAGGTGGCTGAGCGCTGGCCATGCCCGGCACTCAGCCCGGTGCTGCACATCCGCCACCTCGCTTCACCTTCGAACGGTCTTTTGCAGTAGGTATCATTCTCACCGTACAGGTAAGGGCACAACCTCAGAGCCCTTTCCCAAACAGCCGAGAGGCGGGAAGCAGCACAATAGATTCACACTATTGAATCTATAAAGCCAAGGCGGTTCTTCCTCATTGCGGCGCCCTGTTTTTAGTGAAAGAGGCACCACCTCGAGTCAGGTTGGTGTTTTATTTTTCTCAGGGCCATGACAGGGATGCCTACAGCGCACAGAGGAGGGGGCGCATGCGTTTGGCCTCAGGGAATACGTAGGAATTCATCACAGGGAGAATATGGGGAGGGAATTCCGGGCATGGGTGGACACGGGGTGGCTCCCGGAGTGTGGAACGGCTGCTGGGGTCGTGAGGGGGAAGGATGGGAGAAGGGACGGGGGATGAGGCTTCCAAGGGTGAGCCAGGCCTGTTGGGGAATGGACGCCCTGGGTTATGTTGGAGCAATGGAGTGATAGGAGAAGTGAGAGACGGAACGACCACGGAAGCAATACACAAAAGTGGCCAGTAGGGGGTGACAGAGAGCGCAAACCTGGGAGATCATTCGGAGGCCGTTGTAAGGGGTTTTACAAATCCTGACTGTTGTGGACCCATTGGATGGGCCAGCCTGGCGTCCGCTGTGAGTTTCCATTTGAGAAGCCACAGATCCGTGCTTACTTGCTGGTTGGTTAGGTAGAAATAATTTTTCCACATTTTTCTCTTATAATTACAGACTCTTTGGCCAATGCCAGAATCTTTCAGCCACACGAGGAAACGAAGTAATATTCATTATATTGATGTAATAATGATGACGATGTAGGGGATGCTTGGAGGCGTGGCCCAAACTTCGCCTCTGCACTAAGGACCGGTTTCTCCAGCCTCTGGGAGGGCTGCCAGAAGCCAGCCCTCAGTTCTTAGTCCCCCTCTGAGGACTGATCGCATCAGCTGAACAGAGCGACCTCTCCTGAGACCCCACTGTCTTGCTGGGGCAGCCTACAGCTAGCAGCTGAATCCGCGGGGCAGAGACATGCCTGGCCTCCCGGCCCCAGTTCGAGGCAGCCCTGAAAGGCACTTCCCACGCCAGCGTTCCCTGTAAAGTAGGCCGGGCCCTCCGTGGAGGCTGAGCCGCAGCCCACGTCTCCCTCCGCATCGCCCTGCCACGGTCCCTTCCCTGTCATCTGGGTGGGTCCCGAGAACAGTCCCGCACACCCACCTCCATCTCAGCCCGCTGCTTGGGGGACCCAGCCAGTGGCAAAAGGTCACTGTAGCTGATTGTCCACGTGTGTCTGACAACATGTTAGGGAGTTTATGCAGGTAGTCTCGTTTCGTTCTTACAACCACCACGGGAGTGAGTAGCCCATAAAAATACCACTGCGTGGGAACCAAAGGACTTCCTTGTGCGTGATCCTAGGTAAACTTTCGTCCTTCCTGGGAGAGGACCGGGTAGGGATTCCTACACCTGCTTTAGACGTATCAGAAAGGAGGTCCGCAGAATCCATTTCCCCAAGACCAGAATCTGGGAATTTTGCAGAGCTGTCTAACCTTCTGGTCAATTCCTGCGTATAGCGATTCCCACTTCCTCTCATGCTTTTTAATCTACTCATACCCCAGGCAGGCTGGGCCCACGCTTTCCATGCCCTGGTGTGAAAGCTGGGCACTCACCAGTTGGCGCCCACCTTGTGAACTTCCGCTCCTAACGTGGGTCCAAGACACAGTGGAAACGAGTGTCTCTTACCCAATATTAGCGCCAAGGAGGCGCTCAGCACCCAACTTAGGGGTTCCAAACTCTTTTCTACAGAGCTGCTTGGGAGGCTCTGGAGAGGAAAGAACAGGGAAGGACAAAGAGATGGAGGGAAAACAAAAGAATAGGGAACAGGGCCCGAGATGGAAAGAAAGGAGAGAAGAAAAGAGGCTGGGGGGAGGGAGGGGAACGGAGAGAGGGCCAGGGCCAGGGCCAGAGAAGAGGCGGGCGCTGGAGGCTGGCCGGCTGTTCCACGGCATAAACAATGGCAACTTTCCTGCCCGTGAGGCCGCCGCGTTATTGAGGGCTTTGAACTCCTCAGGACAGTGTGCTTTATCATCTGGAATAATAAACGCAGACCTGGTGGCCCGAGGAGCAGGCTGGCGGCGCGCGGGGGTGCAGCTCCGTGCTGTCAACCGTGCGCAGCCGGCCGGCGGCGGAGCCCGGGGAAGGCGGCCTCTCCGAGGCACTGGGGCCAAGAGGCCTCTCAGCTGGTGCTGAGTGAGCTCTTCAACGTAAACAGGGGCTCCGGGCCGGTGGGACCCTCCTGTTGGTGGTAAATCGAACACGATGTGGGCCCTGGAAGGAGCTTTGGTATTTTCAGCTCTCCAGTTGCTTTGAAGGAAAGAGGGAAAGAAAAAGAGCCAGTGTGCAATGCATTTATTTATTTTTTTTCCGGACATAATGGCTAACAGGTCCGAAACCACTCTGGATGTGCTCCCCTGCTCATCAATGAGCGCATCCAGGCAGAATGGGGAAAAGATAAACACCGCGCGTAGGTATCTGAGCGCTGGCTGGTGCGGCCCAGTGGTAGGGCCCGTGCTCTCCACTTGCCTCACCTGGCACCAGGGACAGCCACACACCTGCTGCTTCTCGGTACATCAATATCGTTCTTGTTGCAGCAATGGAAGGCACTATGGTTCCATCAGACCCGAACTGAAGTCCTAATTTCCTGGGCTGCTACCAGGTCATGGAAATCCCTGAGAGTTGGGAGTCAGTCCGGGGACCTGACCTGCCAACTTGCAGACCGTGGCTGTGGAAGAATTGCGTGGTTACCTTGAGCCTAGGTGAATTCAAAAGTCTCTTTGAGCTTTAACATCAAACAAGCCTTCAGAAATGTCAGTGAGGAGAGGTCCTGAGAGGCCAGGTAGGTGTCGGTGCTCAGCACAAAATAAATATTTGCTGAATGAATGAGTGAACAGGAGGTACCTCAGTAGGGGGTGATGGCCCACCTTCGCCCTCAGGGGCAGAGGAAATTGTACATTCTCCTATTACTTGCAGCTTTGTAACTTCTAAGCCTCCCTGAGGGGGTAAAAAGCCTTCAATTTGGTGGTGGTAAGCGGAGACTGGGAGCCCTGGGGCCAGGAGCAAGAGGATGAGCAGAGAGGGTCAGTGGCTGTAGTGGGTTGGGGAAGGCAGCACCTCTGCAGGGGGCCGGCCAGGATGCCCTGGCCCTGCCTGGAGGGAAGGATGCTGAGCCAGGTTTGCCATCTGCTTGAGAGGGAGACCCTGGGCGAATCCGTGTCCTCCCGGAAGCACAGCCATTGTGCGTTGGCTCTGACCGAGTCTCCCTAAGTTTTCTCCTGCAGTGCCACAGGCTAGCGGGCCTTTCTGCAGTCTCTCTCTCTCATCTGTCTCCACGACGATCCTTCCAGCCCGCTAACTGTTCCCGATGCCCTTCGGTCTTGCCCTCTTCCAAAGTGATCTTCTAACTTGAAGATCAGATGGGGCCACTGTCCGGCACACAAAGGTCGACAGTCCCTCCGCCTTAGCCTGAAGTCCAAGCAGTGAAGGACTCCCGAGGGTCTGGCCTCTGCTCATGGCTGCAGGCCCGGCACCTGCGTCTGCTCTTCTGCACGCACCGTACGCACCGTAGGTTCCAGCCACATGGTTCGTGAAAGGCACCGCAGCTCTCAGGCGCGCGTGCCTTCATAGGCGTTGTTCCTTCTGCGTGTGCTCTCCCAGAACTCATCTGCAGCATCTGCTCTGTGCGAGGACGGGGATCAGGAAGGCCTCAAGGAGCACCCCTTCCCCTTGCACACAGACCCATCCCCACCCTGCTCCAGCCACCGCCTACAATACCCTATGTGGGGAGACAGATGGAAGGGACTTCGCGAGAGCCAGGCTGTGGGCATCGTGGCATCCTGAGGTCAGCAGGGTCATTAGCACTTAGTAGCTCCCGGGACACCATCATTTATAAATGAGGCTATACAATAGTGGTAAAATCCCTTCTCTTTTTCCTTTCTATTGGGAGGGATTCAAAGAATCCAAAAGCATTTTGTAAAAGGTAAAGGCCGTGCACATTTGAGTTTGTCACCGGGATCTGATTTTATAACAGAAAATAGAGGCGCTGAAGCGGAAGCAGAACTCACCCACCCACTCCTTCCCCTCCCTGTCTCCCTCTCATCTATTCCCTCCCTCCCTCCCTCCCTCCCTTCCTGGGCGTTTGGCACTGACCAGGGCATAAAGAAATAAAGAATAAAACAGACAAGGTCCCATGCCCCCATGAAGCATATTTTTTCATTAAAAAAGCTACTGCAAAAATAATCAAATGTGCTGCAGCGGGTGCAGCAGGGTGCAGCTGAGAGAGATCCTCAGAAACTAGGCAGCTGTGACTCACACCGGGGTGGGCAGCTCCGAGCTGTGTGACCGGAGCATCGGGGGCCTCGGCACCTTTTCAATGTCCTTCCTTGCCAGTGTGAGATGACCGTGCCCACCTCCATAAATGGTTATGAGGACTAAATAAATAGCCCTGGCTTACAGCTTCCCAGGGACTGATCTCCTAGACAAAGAATTCATTACGTGAAGGGCCGAGTGCCTAGGCCATGTGCAAAGGAGTAGAGTCTTCTCTCCCGTGAAGGACCCGTACACACCAGGGAGAATATTTTTCTTTGAAGCTCTCTTCATGGATTTCTGGGCCTTTCCCTGGCCTTGCATCATGGTTTGCTGTGATCAACTGTGTTCTAACCACAGTTGATCATAAATTGGCTATGTGGCTGGCCTGAGGATAGTCACGTTCCCTTTCTGGGCCTGCTTTTTCATCTGTAAAACTAGGGTGTTGAACTAAATCACCCCCCCCCCCCAGTCTATGTTACAGCACGGACATTCTCTGATGTTAGTTTGGAAATTATTTTACACAGGAATGCTTTACTCTCCAACTAGTAAGCACCAATTAGTTTCACCAATCTCTGTTAATGAAGGTTCTGAGACAAACCATCGTGACCTTGAGTGTTTTATTCCCTTGCAGAGAAGATAGTGTACTTGGTATCTTCAAGGTTATGGAAACAAGGTGTTCCTGCGATAAGGACTTGGTGGAGGTCAGACGGAGGCAGTCAGAGGGCTGGTTCAGACACACCCAGAGGCTGAGTGGGCTGCCTCTGTCCTGCAGCAACGAGACTGATTGGAGGTCATGTCCAAGTGCATCTGTCTGTGCACATGTGAGGGTTCGCGTGGGTTTACCCCAGAATCCGGATGCAAGTGCAAAACCTTTAACGGACTCTTCACCACGTGATGCACATTCCATCATTCTTCTCTATGCCCTTCAGGGTTGGAAGTTTTCTTTGTTTTTCGCTCATTTTCTTTCACAGCACATTTCACTACTTCTGTGCACCAAAAACTGCATGTAAGGTATTGGTGACCCTCACACCTACCTTAAGACGCGGATAACATTTTTCCGGTTTTATATATTGAAGAAACTGCTGTTCAAAGAGGTTAAGTACCCAGCTTAAGGTTGTACTGCTGGCGAATGGCTGAGCTGTGATCCTAACTCAGATGGGTTTAATGCCAATGCCCAGAAGCATTTTCTAGCAACTTCCTCATGCAGAATTGCATTGTCAGTTGAGAATAAAGGAGTAAACTCATGACCTCAGAGCTGGTTTGATCAATCTAGAAGGCCCATATGTCAAATTCATGGGACATTTATTCAGCAATTGCTAGGATGTGGTTTTCAAACTTTAAATTGTATAGAGGTCCTGGGATGCTTCTTGCCTTTATATTCTTTTACTCTACACTTAGGGATTCTGCATTTTTAGGCTACAAGACCTAAATGGTCTAAAACTATTGCCAAGAAGTAAAACACTTAGTGATATAGGTACAGTTTGATGCTTAAATCCTGTTGTCCCTCCTGCCTCCAGAGGTACCATATGTACAAATCCGTAATACAATAGAAAATAAAATACCAGTTTTATTAATGGCTTGGAAAGCACCAAATCCCCCACTGCAAAGCATTGCTGAGAACTGTGTTGGAGAAAGCAGCCTAGACCTAACCAGGCCTTCTCATACCCTGGATCTAGATTTGAGTTTACAACCCAAGGTCTGCCAAATGAGATGTCTGGGTTGGCAAAGCCAACCCGAAGTTCACTGATCCAAAAACAACCACACAAATGAGGGTGACTTGCCCACCCCTCTCCTCAGAGGATGCACATTGCAGGAAGACAGGAGTGGGCTAACTGATCTGAAAGAGGGAGAAGGGACTCAGAGGGAGCAGGAGATTCATGCTCGTTAGGCCTCAGGAAGCAGGATAGGTGGGCACACAGCTACACGGTGCTGTCTCGTAGAGCGTCCTTGCCCACTCACAATTCAGGGCCCACCCAGCGCTGTCAAGGTCTTTCCAGCTATACAGACAATGCTTTCTTCTCTGCAGAGAGACTGGTAAGGGGTGGAGATGCATATGCTTGTACCTCCCCTCTTCCATAGGTCAAGGCTGCATGTGAGGTGAGGGTCGGGGACATGTCCTTTTTGTCAACACAACCCTTAGCTCAGCGCCAACACTTCGGTGCCGGATCCTGGACTAAATGAGGAGCCTTCTGTCTCTGGCAGGAGGTATTGTCCAGGACATCAATATTTGAGAGCTGACCTCACTGAGGCACAGGGCTGGTAAACAAAACAGACTTGGCTCTTATCCTCATGAAGCTGGCATTCCAGTTGGGGAGAGGGCCGGAAACTCTACCAAGGAAGGCGAGCTATAAAGAATATAGTGACACATTGTCGTAAGCATTTATGAAGGTAACCCACAAGGGGCAAAGGCAGAGAACATGCTGGAAGAAGCCACTCTACGTGGAAGGGTCAGGGAGAGCATCTCTGAGGGGGTCACTGTAGACAAAGAATACATATATCATAACATTTGAATGGTGGTATGGTGTTGAAAATATTCTGGGAGATGAAGGGAGGAAATGATTAACGTTCTGTCTGGGAAACTTAAGACAGTTGAAGCAGTTTGCCCATGACCGTGAGATGCCACAGGCAAGACCACACCAGAGTTAGGGGCCAGGATGTTTCTTTTACTTGAAGCCTTTACCTTATTCTTTTATTCCTCTGTCTTGAATCACATCCTCTAGATTAGATCGCCTGGTTGGGGGGAGAGTTATCTTCAAAGAGTCAGTCTTTATGTCTTGGAAGAAGAATCAAAAGTCATCGAAAAGAAAACATATGTCACGCTGAAAGTCTCTTAAAAAGAGACAATGAAAAACTTAAATTATACTGTGAGTTTAAGCTTCAAGCACTTCTCACTCTTTAATGGGTTCACTTACTCCATACGCCTGTTTAGAGACTTAGAGAACAGCTGGAAAACACTTTCTAGATTGTAAATAATGTATGTGTGCTAGGAATGGTCAGATAAATCAGTGACACACAGAGTAAGTAAAGAGTTTTCCTCTTTCACCTTTAGGAAGTCCTTACTCCCAAGCCCTCTTTTTTCCTGAGAATTAGAAATAAAAGGGTTTGTTTCCAAAGTGGCGAGAGCGCCTACAAAATGCTCTCTTCTCATCCTTCCTTTTATCTTTTCCAGGGACAATCGGCTGCCAGAAATATGTCCCCTCAAGCAGTCCTCCACATCTTATTTGGATAAAACTTAAATTATTACCACACCAGTCTGCGCACACTTTTTCCCCTTCTTATTTCCAAGAATAGTCACAACCACGCTTGACAAACTACTGATGTCTACCAAAGTGTTTTCAATACCTTTTAGACATCAGAGACCAAAGGGATGAGAAGAACGGAAGACAAGAGGAAACCCAGAAGTTTCTCATGATTCTAGACCCACCACTTCCTCCAGGCAGCCTTCCAAGGTTTTCTAGCAGCAAATGAAGATTTATGCAATACCTGCTACCTGAGCGTAGGCATCTTATTGCTCCTATTTTTTTTTTAACCTTCTGCTTTTGCAAGACTCTGTTCTGGACATTGACATTACAATAATGAGCCACATGAGTCGACAAAGCATAGGAGATAAACAAGTAAAGAAAAGGTAGTGGCACATGGCACGACGTGGTATGAAATGAAATGCAGGGACATGGAGGGAGTAAGAGAAAATGACCTCCTGCTGGAGGGGTGAGAAAAGAGCAGCCAATTCTGGATCCTAGAGGGGGGTGCGTTTGAGCTGGTCCTTTAAAGATGGCAGAGGTTTTATAGGTAGAGAGCTGGGGTAGCAGATACAGGTGGAAAAGGAGAAATCTCACATCATCAAAACTGTGGTTAGTGGTACATTCCAGGTGGAGGGAAAGCAGGAACTCAAGAATAAAGAAGAATGTGGTGGGGGGAGGGGAGGAGAAAGCTAATCGGCTACGCCTGTTGCGTACAGTGCATGCCAAGGGAATTGAATAGTCATTTTTAACAAATAGAACATTTGGACTTAGTGAGAACGTTAATTATAATTTACTCCATGTTACCCCATCTACTAACTATCATGTTGAACACATCTCATTGCCTTGAGTTTGGTGTTTCTCATTCATTATGAAAATAATAATGCTTTCATTCAGAGTGGCAAAGATTATGCATTATTTTATAGGAAGGTGCTTAAAAAGGTGCTTGGACCAAAAGAGCTGCTCAGTACTTTTGAGCACCTTGTTTGGCTCTCTCAGCAAAGGAGTGAGTAGGGCTATTCAGGATGGGAGCCCAAATAAGGCTATCTTAGTTGACTTGGGTATCACTTGGGTATCAATTTGGGCTGCATGCCTGATTGGTTTGTCTCTGTGTTCTTGGCCAGGTATTCAACTCTCCCTGAGCCTCCATGTCTTTGACTGGATTTCAGGTTTGTTGATGAAGAAGGGACCTTTTCCGCTATTCTTCCCCCATAACCCACAGGGGAGAGAACATGCATTCCAACTCCATCTCGGTTCGTGGAACACACTCTCTTTCCACTCTTTCATACACTTCCCCTGAAAAGGAGTGTCTAAGGTGCTCAGTACCAATGAAGGTCAAGCTTTAATCCCTTAGTGGTGGGTGAAAGCGCTGCTTTGGACAACAATTCCCACCTTCTCTCCTGCGTTCCAGTCACCCCACCTATAACTGGGCATACCACAGGGAGACTGCAGCTCATGCCTCTTCCAGAGGGAATCCTAAGGAATGTTCTCTAACCAATTTCACTCACAGCTCTTTAATTTTTTTTTTTTTTGTTACAAGGTACAGTAGAGTACAAAAATGGCCACGAAGTTTTGTATCTTCTCCCTTTGAGAGGTGGAATTTTTTTCTCTATCCTTATAGTTTGGATTGGCCTTTTGACTTGCTTTTGCCAAGGAAAAGTAGCAGAAGTGATGTATGAGGCCTGAGCCTGGGCCTCAGGAGGTTTTACCTGTTCCCATTGCTCTCTTGAAATCTGTAATCCCCAAGCGTAGCCCAGGCCAACTTTCTGAGTGAAGGGGGGCCAATGGAGAGAGGTCCTAGTCATCTCAGCCAGCCTAGCCATCCTCCGATTGACTCATCGGTTGATGCATACACATCAATGAGCCAACCAAGATCAGACGAGCTCAGCCCGGATCAGCAGAACTGCTCAGACGGCCTGTAGATCTTTGAGTAATAACAGTGGTTATTATTTTAAGCCCTTAAATTTTAGGGTAATCTGTGACGCAGCAAGAGCTACCAGATGCACATGGTGATTGCACAGATTTAAAGCAAGGATGCTTGTTCCCCATTTGGCTGCTGATCTTTGTGTGATGAGTTATTCACACTTGAGGAGGAGTGAGTTATGCAGTATCCTGACCCACTGCAGGGATGACAGCTTCCTCCTGCAGTTGTCATCAGTCTTAAGAGGGCCACCAGGTATGCCCACACCAGTTATGAATAGTGCTATTCGAGGGGACGCGTGGCCCTCCTGGCAATGTACCATGTGCTTTGTGAAACTAATGGCAGCCCCAGATTTGTGCAACGCAGTGATCCTTAAAATTAATCAAGACAATGTGTAAAGTCTCTGGCATATAACTGATGCAAAATGGACATCTATTTTTATAATAATTTCTTGGCATTGAAATATTTTACTGCGTTGAATTTCATGATTATGCATAGGTAATTATCAAATCAGCCTCCACTTTCCCATTGGAAAAGCGCGTGCGGAGTGGTGATCGTGGAGGGGGTGGACTAGATGACCTTTAAGGTTCTTTGCAGCGCGGTTACTCCGTGATTCATGGCCTAACACAAATCTCGTAAGAAGAAGCCAACGCACATGCCCTGAGTGGGCTTCTTTGGTGAAACTGGGGACAGGGCCCCAGCACGGCAGCGTGGCAGGCCGTCTGTCAGGCGGCTGCGTCAGCAGCCCGAGAGCAGCCCATGAAGCTGCCGAGGTTGCCCTTTGCTCTCCCCCATCAAAGAGAAGGCGGAGGCAAGGCCCCCGTACCAGGACGGCCCAGCTCGCCAGAAAAGAGGCTGCGTTGTGTTCTGACCAAGACAGGCCTGGGGAACCCAAACAGTTAACGCACCATCGCGGTCACAGAGAAATCCTGTGGTTTGAGATAAAAAGCAAGCAGCGCAGGGAAGCGAAAAGTTGATGAGATGCCTTGTCCCCCTCTCCACTGACTGCCCTGCCTCCTACCCAGCTCCTGACTGCTTACACCAGGCTGAAGCTCCCAGGGACAGCTCTGGAGAAGAATTTCACATATTGACAAAGGAGCTTTGGAAAGTCCACTGAGGTTGTGGGAGGCCGAATACCAGTCCTGGGTTTTCTACTCGTCAACCATGACACCTTGGGCCCTGATGCCTGAGTCTCACCGCAGAAACTGATTGGAGGGGCCTGGACTGGGGTCTGGAGGTGGAAATCACTTAGCTCCCCAAGTGATTCTCCACTGCAGTCAGGGGTGAGATTTAACCATTTTAAGCTTTGGACCCCCTCATCTGTCAAAGGGGGACAGCGGAACCTACTTTGCAGTGTTGTAAGGTCCAATAGAAGATATACAGTAGATGTTACATGGCGACGATCACCACGTGGCAGGTTCTTGTCTGGAAAGATCCTGTGCCTAGGACCTTGAGCCAGATCACACAGGTCTTGAGGGGGCAGCTGTGTGCATTCTTTAATCAGCCACCTTCAGTATCAGGAATCTGCCTTGGCTCTGTAGGTTACGAATCCATGTGGGCAAAACCAAGGGGGACCTGAGGAATGGTGTGGGATGCATTCATGGCGTCTTGGTCACAGGAAATAGCACCTTCCACAAGTCACCCAGTGAGCTGGTTACATTTGCTTCCACATTTCCTGTTTGAGTGGCACTTAAAAGTCATTAGTACTACCAGCGAATGAATAAAGGAACAACTTCAATCCCATTTACCCAGCCAGTGTTAGGACCTGGGCTCAAGGGGTAAGAGAAAGGGACTAGGTGGGTGGGGCACCCAGCTGCGTCTAGTTGCATTCATTCCTTGATGTATTGCAGTGTGCCAGCCTGCATTCATTCGACAAACATTGTCATGGAGACTGACTCTGCTGGGTGCCAGGCTGGGGATGTTACTCGGACCCTGACCTTGTCTCCAAGCTCTTCCTAGCACAAGGGAGGCAGATCTACAGCAGCGTTTGAAAGGTTCAATGACCAAGACTCGTGTTAGTGGTAAGGTATTCGGAGGGGGGTGATGTTGGTGCAGGCGGGGAAACCTTGGGGAAAAGTTTTTGGTAGAACTGGGTCTGGATCGCTAACAGGGCCCTGGTTTGGGTCCTTTCCAGCTTCTTACATGGGCACGAATTATCACTCTATTTTCAGTCTCTCATTTTCCAATCCATTTTCCCCAAAGCATGGCTCTCATGATATCACTCCTTTGCTCAGATACTTTTAGCCCCACACCCCTGTCCTGGGCTCCCACCACCGCCTCCATCGCACCTGGAAAGTGAAAGCCGAATTCCTTAGAGAAATACTCGCGGCCCTCCTTGGCCCGAGTGGTCCCACATCCCAGCCCTGTCTCGCCCCCTTTTATGTTCCTCCTGGTACTGGGCTCAGCCCACATGGAACTATTTGATATTGTCCTGACCCTTCGGGCTCTCTCACATCCGAATGCCCTTACACAAGCCTGAAATGCCTTTCTTTCTCCACACCCTCAATTTCCTCATTTCTTGCCACGCCGAGCTGTTTGCTGTCCACCCAATAGTCTTTCATATCTGTGTACAAATTGTTTCCTGTTGAAGTAATCTTCCTTCTATCTTTTGTCTATCTGGAGAAGTACCATCCACGCTTTCAAAAATAATCAAACGTTTCCTGGTGAGCCTTCTGGTCCCCTTAATAACGCTGGCTTCCTCCGCTGGGCTCCATTTACACTTTTGAATGTTTCTCTCTGACTGATAGCACCAGAGTGTAACAAAACAAACAGAAATAAGCAATGGGTCTTTGCCATCTTGGGAGACCCTGATTCTGGAAATTGAGTTTTACTCCTCTGTTTAGGCTCCTGTTAAGGGAAAAGGAATGTGATAGTTAGTCACCGGTGACTTGATTGGGTTTATCTTTAAACTGACCAACCCTTTCCTGAGATTTAGTGTCCAGCTCTTTCCTGGAATCAGGCTCCATCTCTAGGCTAAGTCAGTAAAACAGAAGATCTCTTGTAAGTAGTTGTCTGATTTGCAGTGGTTTATGCAATGTATAGATTAAAAGTATTGCAGACTAAGGGATCAAATATACGTTAGGCCAACCTGTAGAAGTTGGGGAGAAGAGCCAAGGGCAACCCACGGTCAAGTCCTTGAACTCTGAGTTTAGGTCAGAAAATTGGCTTTGAGTTTTATTTTTCAGCCCCATTCCTTGGACACAATTTTATGACTTTTTCCCCATTTACTTTTTATGCCAACAACGTCAAAATTTGAAGAACTATTGTTTTCTATTAACCTTGCAATCTCAAAGTACAATTGGCTGGAAGAAGCACTGATTTCCAGTTCTCCACAGATCACTGTGAGTTCCCATTCTCTAGACTTGTCTTCCTAACTGCAAACAGAAAATGACACAAGGTCTCCAAGATCCTTTTCTAGCTCGAATAGTTTCGTTCATTTCTTTGCTGTCACCCTATAGCAGCAGTCAGCCTATAATCCATTTTTTTCTGCTGAGCTCCAACCTTCTTCTCTATCATCCACCAGTTAGCATCACTGACTGCTGACTATCCTCAGACTCATGAGTCTGACATTCAAAGTCTTCTGCAATCTGCACACAATTAACATGTTTTAAATATTACCTCCCTCAATCCCAGGCTCAGTGGACTATTTTCTATTTCCCCCCAGTGCCATGTACGTTCAGTGTTTATGTTTTGGCCATATGTCTCTAGTGTCTCTTCTGATGTCAGCGTTTAGGAAAGTCCTACACATCTTGCCCCCAGACCCAGGATCATAGCGGTCCTTGTTTGGAGTCTCATAAGATTCTGCATCAAGTCATTTGTTCCTGCTGATTCTCCTGCCTTAGTCTCTGGTTTGGATATCTGGACTCTTCTGACATTCCTGTAATTAGCCTCAGGTCTTGTTCCTGAAACCATGTTTTTGGTAACTTTTTGGGGGACTCTAGTGAGATCCAAGCCTGGAAGTTCTCGCTTGCTTCTTTCCCCAACCTTAGCCTAGTAACCCAACCCTTTCTCTTGGTTTCACCTCTGCCTCAGGATGTCGTTCTCGCCTCCCTTCACACTCTGCTCATAAAGCTTTCCTTCTCTGCAACCCTACACCATTGCTACCGCTGCTTAGCAAATGCCGAATGCTTCGCTATGGGCCTCCAAGTTAACATCTGACCTGAGCTTCCTATAATAAGCTTGATGTTGTTGAACTTACCAAGCCTTGAAGTTGGTCAGGCACATCTGTACTCCATCACCAAATGAAAGTGGTATTACACACAGAGATAGAGAGAGATGTTTCACAACTTCTTCATTCCTTCTTCTGTAGATGGACTCTTAGGTTGTTTTGGATCTTAGCTATTATGAATAATGTTTCAATGGAATGGGAATGCAGATATCTCTTCTAAGAACCTGACTTCATTTCCTTTGAATCTGTACCCAGAAAGTGGATTGCTGGATCATGTGCTAGTTCTAGTGTTAATTTCCCGAGGGACCACCACTGTTTTCCATGGAGGCGGCACCAGTTTCCATTCTCATCAACAATGTACACGGGTTCCCTTTCCTCCACCTCCTCACCAACACAGGTTTTCTGTTTTGTGTTGTTTTTTATACTATCCTACTGGTGGTGACATGATAGCTCATTGTGATAAACCATGAGAGAAAAAGATCTTGTGCAAGAATGAGGGGGCTGGGGGAGTCCAGTTGTGGGAAACTCAAGTCGAGATACCTTTATCACCCAGGTGAGAGGTCAAAGTTAGAAGGCAGAAAGGAGAGTCTGGAGGTCACCGAGGAAGTCAGAGCTAGAAACATAAATTGGGGATATGGCAGCATAATGACATGAGAACGGACGCTCTCAGGGCTTGAGCAGGCCCCGAAGGCACAAGTCAGTTACACGACGTGGCTCAAATGCTCGTGGTCCGCACTCCTGTTACATTAGCTTTTCCCCCAAGCCTGCTCCGTGGCCTCGTATGGGGCACCCCGCCATCAGCTGATGCCGTCATCTCCCCCTGGACAGCTATAAACTCTTCTGAACTGGTCCCCCTGCCTCCAGTCTGTTTCACCTCCTACTCACTGCCAAATGCTGCCACCAGGAGCTTCGAAAAATTAAACAAGTCACTCTGATCATGTTGGTCTCCTTAGAAACCTGGGACTCACCCCGTTGCCTGCAGAACATCGGCCCCCTTTCCAATGCCTTACTCACACCCCGCCGTTTTCCCTAATTACTTCCCAGGGTATGCAGCTAGACGGTGCTTCTCATCAAACGTCACCTCCAAACTTCCTGAAGAACAGAGGGAAACGACCAGGTACCCCTCAGGGTCTTAAAGGTGGAGCCCAAAGCAGACCTGGGTGGGCGAGAGTCCTCTGAGGGTTAATGGCTTACCTAAGAGTTCTGAAATAGAAGGTCAAATTATGCCAGGGTGACCCTCCAGTTCATAATAGTTCCGGATGTTTACTCTTACTTAAACCTTTACTCACTAACAAACCTGACAGTCTGTGAGAATGCGGCATCTTTATGCTGTGGCTCTCTGTATACCGTGCTGGCACACCACCATGCACCCCCACGTACGTGTTCCCGAATTCGAGGAACATGACCCTCTAGCACTTTTGTCGTACTTCTGCCACATTTCGGTCCTGGTTCTGCACCTGAGGAACTGAGTCTGGTGAAGGAAATTTCACATGATGCTCTGGTGGTATATACGTGCATCATCGTACGTTGGAGATAGCCAACAGTGATGGCATTTGGGGGGTTAGTGTTCTCAATATCAATTAAAGGCTAAATTCCTTAGCCTGCAATTAAAGATAAGTTACAACTGCTCACCATAATAGTCATACTAACACAGCACAGTAGCTACAACTTATATAGACTGCGTTGACCGAATATCATACTTCTCCAAACTCCTCCTGTACATTGACATGTGTAAGACTCAGAACCGCACCTCAAAATGAATACTGTTGATATCTTCATTTCCATTGGACAAGATAGCTGAGGTTGGCTTTGAGGTGGTCAGCCTGGCCTCAATGACCGTGACTTTGACCACTCTGTTAAGGCACTTGCCCACCACCTGTAGTAGCGTGGAACAGCGGTAGTGCCACGAACAGCAAAAATAATGGCAGTGGTAGTGGTGGCAGTGGCAATCACGACAAGGACACACATGTACTGCACGCAGGCCCTTAGAAATACAGGGAGATAAAGCATATGAAATCACTTTGAAATCCTCCTAGCACAGACTAGCCGGTGATGAGACCTTCCTGAACAAGCCCTCTCTGCGGTCCACCTTCCTTTCCTACCCACGGAAGTTCAGATGGAGGTCTCTCGCGATCCCCGTGGTTAAAGTTGCAGTGAAAACATGTTGAAACTGGATGGCTATGCACACTAAGGAAGACAGATCTGGGACTAGGAGAGCCGTAAGCAGCGAGAAGCTGGAGGTTCAAAGATCTGCACCCCTCTGATGATTGACACTCGGGGACCCACTTTGGTCCGGCTCCCACGAACCAACAGGCGGTCTTCAAACTTGAGAAGTCCTTCCCCAGAATGCAGTTCGTGTTTTAGTTCCAGGAAAAGACCGTTACAGAGAGAATGTAAAGGAAGCAGCCTGTGTGGGGCAGCGGCTGTGTGCAGCCCCGGGGCTAGGCTTTCATGTATAACTGACCTCATGTATTCCCCACAATGTCCAATGATGGAGCTAAGACCACCACGATTTGACAGATGAGGACACGGGCGCTCAGAGAGGTTAAGTACCTTACCCAAGATAACACAGAAATAAACCTGCAGCTCTAGTATTTGGAGGCATATATACGACCACAGAGCTTTTTTTTTCTAATTTTATTTTATTTTATTTTTATTGAATTCATTGGAGTGATGTTGGTTAACACAATTATACAGGTTTCAGGTGCACATGTCTACAATACATTATCTTTATATTGTATTGAGTGTTTACCACCTCAAGTCAAGCCTTCTTCCACCACCATTTCCCCTTTTTATCTTCTTCTACCCCACCCCACATCCCCCTTCCCTCTACCAATTACCATATTGGTGTCTGTGTCACAACGTTTATTTATTTTTTTTACAAGGCTTGTTTTTAAAAAATGTACATGCTATAAAAGAGCTATGTTTCTGACCAAGGATGCAACATTCTTGAAAAACTTTAAAAGGAAATGGACCAAGAAACACCAGGAACTTCACACTTTAAGAGTCTTGTCCTTTATATAAGACTGGTTTGATAGGATATGGCTTCCTAGAATCTAAAGAACTCAGAATTCCCTTCATTATTACACGTCCTTAGGTCCTTATAACTTTGATTAAATTTAGGATTTTAAATCCTAGCTCTAGAAATCATCTCTCTCTACCCGTCAGAGACCTAGCCTTTTCCCAAGGTAATTGGAGCCCTGAAGGCAGCAGAAGACAGTAGCTCTCACCTGACTAATTGTTACATGGTCCAGATCTTTGGCAGCATAAAGATAATATCTCGACCTAAGTTATGTTTCAGCTTCTGTGCCCTAAGGTGCACTGACTTCCTGGCTACTTTCCCATGAGACTAGACACTGGAACAGACCTCAGATCTGTCCTCAAGACCTGAAGAAATGAGTCATTACCCATATCTCACCTCTGGCCAATCAGCTCCCAGCATGACTCCAAATCCCTAACCACAGGGGCTTGTGAGTTTGCTCTACAGAATCTGTACCCCTCATGTCATCGGGGAGTTCAGGCTCTTGAGAACCAGCCTCCCATTCTCCCGGATGCTGCCATTCACGACAAAAGGGCCAATATTCCTCCATTGCAATTCTCAGTGTCTAGTGTTTGGCTTTGCTGGTGCCAGGAGATGAACTGTAACGGAAATAAGCCATACGCCGTTTGTCTAAGGCACACAGTACCAAAAGGATGGGGCAAAGCCAGGGTGTGTAATCTTGGGAAGTTACAAGACATAATTTGTGCTTTTCTTTTTGTGTGTTCAATTAAAATATGCTGGGTGTGGAATGGGCATTGGAGGTAGTGTAGCAGGAGTTCAGAGAAGGGAGGAACAGCTGTGCGATGGGTGTGGCGGAGAAGTGGGGATCCGAGAGGCTTCTAAAGGAGATGAAACTTGGCCTGCACCTCAGAGGCTTGGTAGGACTTTGGGGGAATGGAAGAACATTCCAGACAGGAAAAAGGCATTGAGCCTGAAGTCCTTCAAATAATACAACTTGGCCTGACTTGATTCAAGGGGAGGAATTCACCCAAGGCCATTAGCCAAGTGGAAGAGCTCAAAGGTCAAGGACTGTACATTTTTTTTTTTTTTTTTTGTGGCATTTCTCATTTGTTTGAGCTTAAATGAAGCTGAACCCTGCAGGGAAATGAGCATGTTACAGATCTCCAAAGCCAGGAGAATTCATGGCCAGGAAACTGTGCTGGTCAGATAATAATGCAGATGACTAACATGCCCTCCTACGTCTCATGTGGTTTGAGACCCCAGGAATCTGGGGCAGGCAGGAGACACAGGCTGTGGCTCCACGTGAGCAAGAGGCAGCCCAGAGCAGTGAAGAGTGTTGTTCTGGGAATTACGGGAGGCCCTCAACAAATCAGGTTACTGTTATGGGCTCCAGTGTCCTCACTAGTGTCTTGATCTGATATCCTAGAGGGCCATGAATTACCAGCAATGTATGCCCCGCCAGCCACGGCTGCTCCTTAATGATGCATGCTGAAATCCAACCACGTCAGGCCCAGACTTAGGGACAAGTCACTTCCCTCGTATTCCTGCTCGTCCGAGATCCAATTAGCCTCTTCTTCACTGGGAAGTTCTGACTCCCACACACAGAATTGGTCACTGCTGTCTTGTCTTCCTACGGCACTTAGGAATACATCATTGTCACAATTGGGACCTTGCAAGGGAATGCCAAAAGGGCCATCTTCTCTTTTTCCCCTGTGGGCATTTCAAATGTAGGCAAGTCTTTGAATTGGGTTTTTCGGAGCAGGATTCTCAGCCTAAGAAGCAGCAGAATTGTCTCTAACACATGGGGAGCCAGCAAGTCTGTAACAGTAGGATTATTTCATTTGTCTCTCTTTGATGCCGCAGAATGAAGAGAAATCCACATTGCAGTCTGTAGAGGAAGATACTGATAGTCACAACACAATAATGGGAACCATAGTAACAGTTAATAATATTCACACTGGGCATCGTGTAAAGCAGTGGTTCTCAACAGGGAGTAACTTTGATGCTGAGGGACATTTGCGAATGTTTGGAGGTGGTTTTGGGGTGCTAGGGTGTCTAGTTGCTATAGGCCAGGGATGCTGCTAAACATCTTATAAGACACAACAATGAATTATCTGGTTCCAAATGTCAATAGAGTGGAGGTGGAGAAATCCTGACGTAAATCATTTAAATAGTTTTTTAATCCTTACTAAAACCAAACTAGATAGGTATAATTATTGTCCCTGTAAGGTATGAGGAATCTGAAGCACAGATTGGTGAGGTCACTTCTCCTAAGAGGACCCCCCAGGGAGTAGGAACTTGATTCTAGGGACTGAATCTGGTATGCCAGTCAGAGCAGGGGCGTTATCTGATTGCCTTAGTCCATCCAGGGTCTTATAACAGCATGCTCTAGACTTGGTGGCTTATAAAATACATAAACTTATTTCTCATGGTTCTGGAGGCTGAAGTCCAAGATCAAGACACTGGGAAGTGCATTGTCTGCTGAAATCCTGCCTCCTGGCTCATGGACAGTCACCTTTTCCCTGTGTTCTTGTAGGGCCTGGTAGGGTAAGGGGGCTTCCGGGTCCCTTTCATAAGGGCACAGATCCCATCTGGGAGGGCTCCACTGTTAGGGG